>SJYC01022275.1:0-14325 GCA_006408675.1 Madoqua kirkii | reverse complement strand
GGGGCCAAGCCTGGGCCGGGCGACAGGACAGGACGGCCGGGTGGAGGGGCGCTGGGCACGGGCGGAGGGGTGCCGTGGGCATGGGCTGAGGTGGCCCTCCCTCGCCTCACCCTTCCGCCGTGGGGCCCTGGCTGGCCCAGGGCGGCTCCTCCTCGGGCTCCTCGTCCTCGGGAGCATTGGCTTCCGGGCGCCCCGTGTCGGCCGCCACCTCGCGCAGCATCTGCGCCCTCTTCTGCTGCAGCTTGCGGGCTACAGAGAGTGGCGGGCGGGTCAGGCTGGGAGCCAGCGCCCCTGCCCCCCACCCCACTCCCGCGCCGCCTGCTCACCCTCCTCCTCCTGCATCTTCCGCAAGTCGTCAGCGCCCACCAGCGACACGCGCTTAGGGGGGCCCTCGGCCTGGGGCAACCGAACCTCTAGCTCGAAGTACTTCTGCCGCTCGCGGAAGGACAGCTGCTCCGGTGAGGCCGTGGGCCCGGGCGTGGGGGGCTGTGGGAAACGCGCCCTCAGACCTGGCCCCTCGGGTGTCACACCCTTGCAGGCGCATGCAGCGGGGCATCTGAGGGCTGCCCACCACCTACCTGAGCAGGGGTGTCCAGGGGCGGGTGCAGGCCGGGCACAGCTGCGAACGTCCTATAGGCCTGCTTCACGTTGGCTGGAAGCTCAGCAGGGGAGGGTGGGGAGGGGGGCTGGGGACCGGGTGCAGTGAGCTGAGCAGGGACAGCTGTCCCTGCACCACCACCCACCCCGCCACCAGCTGTCCTTGCTGACTGCCCCCACCTCTGTCCCCTGGGTCAGGGCACTCATGGGCTGGGGACCACCTCTGCCCCTAGGGGCCGGGGAGCCCCTTGGCCAGGCCTGAGCCAGTGGCTGGATCACCCCAGGCGTTGTCTGCAAAGGGGTCAGGTGAGGGGTGTGAGGGATGGGGTGGGAGGAGAGAGATGGCGCCAAGGTGGGCAGCTGGGTGCCCAGGAAGTGAGGCCAGCACTCACCCATCTGCTGTCTGTCAGGAAGGGGCAGAGGCTGGGCGCTGAGCTCCAAGCTGGGCACTTCAGTGTCTGCCCCAACCCTGCCACCAGGCCTGGCCCTCCCCATGCAGCGGAACCGAAGAGCCTCTGCAGGCAGGTGGGGGGTCTCGGGGCAGGGTGGAGTGAACTCCCAGACATGAAGACACATGGGGGCAAAACCGCCAGGCACTGGGGAAGGCTGCCCTTACCCCCAGCCCCCTCTGCCCAGGAGGCCACAAGGAGCTCCCCAGCCCGTGATACCAGCCAGCTTGGCCAGGAAGGGGCCTGCAGGCCATCCCCCTGTGGGATGGCAGCTGGGGAAGGTGTGTGCCCTGGCACCCGCCCCGGAGGAGCGAACTCTGAACACAGCACCCCCACCATGTGTACTCACCTGCTGGTGGCCAGGGGAGCAGGGGGCCTCAGCCATCTCTCCACTTGCCACAGGCAGCACCTGGAAGAGCCAAGAGGTGGGTGTGGGGAGGGTCAGGCAGGGCTGAGGGCCCCCAAGGAGGAGGTGGGGCATTGCCTGCCTCAGTAGCACAAAGGCTGGTCCTCCACACCCTGACCTGAGCAGCCCTGAAACATCTGAGATGGATGGGCTGGGCTGGGCTTCTCTTAGGTGGGGTGGCCACCCTCCCTGTAAGCCTCAGAGGCCCGTCAGCCAGGGAGGCCCAGCCCCTGTGAGCCACCACCCAGCTGTGCCCCTTTCTGACGGAGGACACTGGGCCCTTCCCCTCTTGGGGGCTTCCTATTCTTGCCTGTGTAGGAAGAGCCCCTTTACAGGCTCACTCAGCCCCCAGCTGGCACAGCCTCCCCACCAGCCCTGCGGGGTCTCCCAGCAGCAGCTGGCGCTGGGCAGCCCGCCCTCCAGGGAAGGGGTAAGAACCACAGGCCTCCGCCCAGGGCCCTGCCCTCACGCAGCACTGGCCCTCCTCCCACCATGCTCCACGGGTGGCCCCTGGGCCCACACAGCCCTCTGCTCTGCCTTGAGTCTGCCTCTGGGAGGTGGGGGATAGGTGGCAGCGGGTGCATCACAGCTGGGCTCAGCGGTGGAGGAGGACAGATGCGTGCCAGGCTGGGGGGTGGCACTCCAGCTCGGGCACCCCAGCCAGTCCCTGTCCCGCTTGAGGGCTTTTTGAGGGCCTCAGCCCTCTCCCTGGGGGCAGGATCCTGGCAGAGCTTTGTCCTGCAGGGCCTCAGGTGAAGGGAAGGAAGACAGGGGGGCTAGGACTGATGGACAAGTGGGCGGAGGCCGGGACAGGGGTGTGAAGACTAGGGACTGACCCTCTGCACGCTGCCAGCGCCAGGGGTGGTGGCCAGGGCTCAGCAGGCTGGCTTCAGGCTCTCTGGGCTCTGACCCTAGGGGGCAGAGTGGACACAGGGCTGCCGGGGCCGTGCCCACCAGAGTGCGGGGCGGGCAGCCAGGCCCAGGGAAGCTGGGCTGTAGGGAGGAGCTCGCCGTGTGGGGCGAGAGGGCCTGGGCACTCACCATGGCCTCCGAGCCCCACAGTGGGATCTGTCCGGGCAGCTCCTTCTCCTGTGAGCAGAGGAGACAGTGGTCGGGGCCAACGGCCTCAGGCTCCCAGCCCAGGGGCTGCTGGCTGCGGGCGGCTCTGACCTTGCCGGGGCCCTCGGGGCTCAGCTCCCGGTCGATGGAGGAGATGCTTTCCAGGCTGTTCCGGCGGCCAAGGCCAGCCGCAAAGGGGTTGGCGATGATGCCTGGGGACACCTGTGGGGGAGGGGCAAAGTGGCCACACCTGAGGCAGCCGCTGGGGTGGGCTTTGCTTCCTCAGGACTCCAGGCCACCACTGCATCTGTGCCCAGGGAACTCACAGGTCGCATCTGCACACCATGCCCAGGACAAGCACCCCGGAGCACAGAACCGACAAGGTAATGAAGCGACAGTGAAGTGCCCATGGCACAGAGAGGAACTGAGGCCAAGTCCCAGCGGAAGGAGGCCGACAGACTCCTGACATCAGAAAAGGCCGTTTAAAGGAGGAAGAGTTGACTGTGGTGTTGACCTGAGTGATGACGACAGCAGACGTGAACAAGCGCTTCTCCAGTGTAGCGACTGTCAGAATGTGAAAGGTGCCCGCTCACAGGCACAGCCCAGCCCCCGAGCGGTCCTGAGACCCTGACAGCCAGAAACACGCCTGGCACCTACATCCCAGCTCCTAAATAGCCCTGTCCACTAAGGGAACCAGTGCTCCTTAGAGAAAGAAGGTATAGGAAAGTGTGAGGTGACCCCAGACTTTCTGCTGTGCTAGAAAGGAGGCTGCCTGAGGGAGGTGAGTGATGTGAACAGGGTCCTGGGCCAGCCAGAAGCCCTCTTGTCAGCTCCGTCTGGATGGCTGGAGCACCAGATATCAACAGCAGCAGTGACAACTCTCACCATGAGATAAAACGGAAAATCTGCTAACAAAGGTGGCCGCCCAGCGCCTGTGGAAGGAGAAGTGGGGAGGGCGCACGACTGCACTGGGGCTGATGAGCCCGAGGAGGAGCGGGCCACTGCACTCCCCAAGCACCCGCACAGCACCTGTCAGTTTCCAGGGGAAAGCATTACCTGGTGGGGTGACCCAGAGATGCCCTCATGCAGGCACCACCACCCGTGGGTCTGGTGGGAGGCCCTCCAAGACAGTGTGAGCTCTGTGATAACCCTGCCAAAATGCAGCCGCTGCAGCTCGTCCTGAGGAGGCGCTGGACAGACCCCCAGTGAGCGCCAGCCATGCATGATGGCCTGTGCTCACCTGAAGTTCCAGGTCAGGCTGGGAGACAGATGCCCACATGCCTTGTGGCTCTAAAGGTCACCTTGGACCATTGGTGGGAGGCATGCAGGGCCTTTGAGTGAGAGGTCCTGTCTACTGTTCTTGACACTTTTCTTCAACTCTAAAACTGTCACTACTTTATCTACTCGTATCAAAACAGAAATAACAGCAGGAGAAACCACACTAATGCAGATGCGGCCTGGGGGTCACCAAGAGGGGATTCAGACTCCTGGAGGGCTGTGTTCACAGCTGGCAAAGGTTTAGCATGAGCAGCGGTTTGTCCTCCCGGCCGCAGGGTCTTCGCTCCCCAACTGGAGGCTGACCTCGTGACGCGGCAGTGAGTGCGCCGTGTTCCACCCCCCAGACGGCTGGGGAACTCCCAGGAAACTCTGCTTTTAAAGTCTTCTTTAAGAACTGAAAACGAGTTCTGGGCTTCCCCGGTGGCCCAATGGTTAAGAATTCACCTGCCAATGCAGGGGACACAGGCTCGATCCCTGCTCCAGGAAGATCCCACATGCCGCAGAGTAGCTAAGCCCATGAAAAACCAACTGCTGAGCACGAGGTCTAGGCTATGTGCTTCCCAACAAGAGAAGCACCTCAATGGAAAGTCAGTGTGCAGCAGCAAGACCAGCGCAGCCAAAAAGAAAACTGAGACAAAAATAAGCCTAACTGTGTGACAAGCTGGCAGTAGGACAATACGGAGAATCATTTCCCAGTGACTTGACATAGTATTTTGACTGCTAAAATATACAAAATATCTGGTGCTGCTAAAAATATACAAAACTTTGGTGAGTGTGATGGGGAGGAAGAGATGGCAGAAATCAGATCAAGATGGTGATGGGACCACAGAAATGGAGGGGAGGAGAGAGAATGTTCTGGACCTTGCCCCATAGTATTTTGACTGTAAGTGGAAAAATCCTAAGGACATCAAGAAATGTTAAAATGCTATTAATAAATGCTAGTAGTAACACTGATATGGCTTTTTGAAATCAATAATTATAATATCACTTAATTTAATAAAATGACTTAAGATAAGAAAAAGAGACATAAATATAAAGTCAAAAGAATCAAAGCCTCCTGTTCTTAGGCACTGGTTGAAAGTAACAACCTCACGGATTTTTTCCCTCAGAAACCTGCATCCCGAGGACCCATAGATGCAGAGGCCCAGGAGCAAGGCCACAAGGACCAGCCAGTGATGGTCTAAGCCCCACGCCAGGGTGAGGCAGGAGACACAGTGATGCCTGGGTGCACCATCAGGCTGGCGTGTCACTGGCTTGTCACCGTGGTGCCCACGTGAGCACCCTGCCTCACAAGGACCACAAAGACCAAAAAACAGTCACCATGGGAGCTTCCAGGGCAGCCACTTGTTATTTAAAAATCTACCAATGAAAGGAAAGAATCAGAGTGTTTACCACACATCTCCGTACAAAATTTTATTTTAGGATAAAAAGTAGCTGATAAAATTTCTTCTTTACAGAAAGGTCATTAGAATGACTGAAAACCTAGATGAGGAAGGAGTAACTGAGGCAGTCTTCCTTCGATCAGTAATCAAGGAAACATGGAAAAGAAAGGCAGTCTTGATCAAAATCTAAACGGTGGTTTTTCTGAGAAGGCTGCTAAAATATACAAAACTTTGGTGAGTGTGATGGGGAGGAAGAGACGGCAGAAATCAGATCAAGATGGTGATGGCACCACAGAAATGGAGGGGAGGAGAGAGAATGTTCTGGACTTTGCCCCAAACATGCTGAGCACCAGTCAGCAAGCTCTTGGAAGTGCACAGCGGCCCCTGCAGCGCTGCCACCAGGCCTGCCCGCCTGTGCGGGGCCCTAGGGCAGAGGCCGGCACAGCAAGGACAGGCAGGTCCTGATGCCAGCCCGCTGCCTGCCGTGCAGAGGTTGGGGAGGACGCCAGGGCACAGCTCATGCAAAGACGTGCTGGCAGAATCCAAAGTTTGGAGAGATGGCTGTGAACCCTGATTCCTACAGGGGTTGAAGGGGTCACCACAGAAGCAGCAGGTGGGCTGAGGTTAAGAGAAATGGGGCTGGGTGGATGACTAGTGTCCTGAGGGATACATGTTGCCCCTTTTTCTTTCAAGCACCAAGCTAGCTGGAGGAAACCTGTGGGCTGCACCTCACCGTACTCACACAGGGCTGTAAGAGCCATCAATGAAAGGACTCCAGAAAACTCAGCACTCATTTCAGAGAAAATTCTTACAGGTTATAAATGGAAACAGCCATCCAAGTTTAAAAGAATGTTATATAAACTACCGCCTCCAAGTTGGCACAATGCAAGGTCACTGTCTACCATCACCAGGTTCCTGGGGGGATGGAGGAGCCTGACCTCCCAGGAAAAGGGGACCTGCAGCTACCACCTGGGCCTCAGGGCTTCCCCCTGGAGATGCAACAAAGTCACTGATGAGAATCAATAAGGAAGTAAGAGCAACCTAGGAATGTGCCTGGAGAAACATTACTCACACAGTCACAGAGCTCAAAGTTAACCCCTAGCTCCCAACCAACTTACAGAACTGGCAGGTCCATTTGGAAAAGAAAACACATGAAAATAGACTAAAACTGTCAAAAGGAGAAAAAACAGTGGGTGATTTCACCAGTTAGGTCTCCTGAAACATACTCTAAAGTGGCCACACCAAGACCAGCAGCATTGGCTCAAGAACATGGCCAGCTCCAGGGGCCACGGGATGCAGATCCAACCTACAAGGAAGTCAGATCTCCCCCGATCAGTGGGAAAGTGATGGACGGTCCAGTGCATTCCACTTGGACGGAAGATCCACTTGCTTGAGAAGCAATTCCAGTGGATTGTAGTGCTCTGTTTTCTAAAAAATAGCTTTGACAATCTTGCCCCAGAGAGGGTTTTCATCATCAAAACCCAAATCCAAACATTATGAGGAAGGTTAGACGTCACTCACAGTCTCCATGTTTCTATAACCGCAGAGAAGCTGTTGTGAAGGAGCAAAAGACAAAACCCACTCATGCCCTACGCAAAAAGACAGAAGCTTACAACGCAAAAGACGAACTGCGAGTTATATGAGTCACACGTCAGAAGAGGCCAGGTCCATGGAGACAAGCCTGAGGCTGGGCGGGGGTGGGAGAAGGGGCAAGCCTGCGGCCCCGGGCCCAACACGCCTTCTTCCAGGGTGCTGTCCTTCAGAAACGCCCCCAAAAGCATCAAGACAGGCTCCAAGCACTCTGGTTAGAAACACAGCACAGACAAAGCAACCCAGGGAGAGATGGCCAGACAGTTAGAAGGCCCAGTGAAGCCTCTGTAACACTGTGGGGACACCCGCTCTGCTGTTCGCCCTGGAGTGTATTTACTCTCTTTGTACTGAAACCTTAAAAATAAGTACATGTGCTGACCAAAACATGTAAGGTCATACTTTAAATGAGAAAGCAGAAGACATGGCCCTCTCTGGAAAACTTGAGCAAGGTTCCTCACCAAAAACAACAGGTTAGGGTTCCTGCAGGCACACAGGGATGTGGGCATAGAGACCAGCACAGGGTCCCAGAACCCAGGGAGTGGGGTCCCAGTCCAGCACCCAGGCAGGGGAAATAAGGACAAACGCACCATCCTTCCCAGTTCAGGAGACGACACACAGAAGGAGGGGGACCTCGCCTCGGCAGTGCAGGGACAGGGGCAGTAGGCTGCCATCCCAGAGACCCACTGTAGCCCCGTCCCCAGCAAGGAGGCCCTCAGGGAGCTGGCAGCTGCTGCGGGAAATGAGCCCCTGGAGGCAGGGGCTTGGGCTGCTGCAGGAGAAGCGGCCCTCCCTGGGCTGACGCTGGAAGCCTGGGGACAGTGGCAACACAAGACAGCAGGGGCCCCTCTGAGAGGGCATAGCCAGTCTGGTGCAGGACACAGGCCAGGCTGGACACCAGGCCCTGGCAGCCCAGTCCCGGGCCTGGCAGCCGACACTTCCTCCAGGGGCTGCAACGGAGAACCGCTGGGTTCCCACAGGCCCGCCCAGGTGTTTGCCCGGCGACACGGGTCTGGGCCCTGAGCTCCCTGCTAAGGGTCTACCAGATAGCAGGCCAGCGCTAGGCCAGCGTGGCAGGGCCCGGGGGTGTGCAGGCAGGCTGTGTCCTGCTCTGGCTGTCCTGCCCTGGCCTGGCAGCCCCAGGGCACGAATGCTGCTTGCCTGGTTCAACCTTTTCTTTGAAGACACCACCAGGCCTTCTGTACACATGCTCTGTCCCACCAAGGCCATGAGCGGGGCCAAAACGAGGTCCTGGCACCTGCACCGCATGGCTCCCCCAGGTCTGACTTGCAACGGCAAGCACGTTCTGGGCCCGGAGCACCAGGACCCTCCCAGCCACACTGGGGGTGGGACGCAGTTCCTGTGGCCGAGCACGGGCCAGGGGGGCACTGACCTCGGGGGTGGCAGCACTGGTGTCGAAGCCATCACAGACCAGCACGGTCAGGGTGTCGCCCACGCTGCGCAGCAGCTGCACGGCCTCTCCGTGCGTCAGACCCAGCAGGCTCTGCTGGTTCACCTCCAGCAGCCGCAGTCCAACCCGCAGACGGCCATCTCGCCCAGCTGCTCCCAAGGGGCTCACCTGCAGGGAGACCACCACGCTCAGGACCAGCCCCGGGCCTGGGCCCCTCCCCGCCTGAGAAGCCCATGGGGCGGGCAAGTGGGAGCTCACCTTGGAGATGAAGATGCCCTCATCGGTGGGGTCACAGGGGTTCCCAGCGTGGCCCTTGGCGCCCCCACGGATGCTGATGCCCAGCCTCTCCCCGGGGGCCTTCTGGATGCAGAGCTCCCGCATGCCCGGGGGTGGTGGGTCCCTCCGCACGAGCAGCACCAGCTCCAGGCAGGGCCGGAGCAGAGCACTGACTGCTTCCTGGTGCGTGGCCTCTCGCACATCCTGCCCATTCACTGCCAGGATGCGGTCCCCAACCCGCAGGCCACTGCGTGCAGCCAGGCCCCGCGGGAGCACCTGTCGGAGGAGGGCCGGGTGCCATGGGCAGGGGGCCGGGCCACCCTGCACCCCAAGACACCCACGGGGCCTGTTCTACCTTGGAAATGAACACGCCAGGCTCCTGGACACCAAACGGGTGGCTGGAGTGGTCGGAGCCCCCAACGATGCTGAGCCCCAAGGGGCCCCCCGCTCTGGGCAGACAGATCTCCTGCGAACATGGAGGAACAGGAAGGGTGGCTGGAATAAGCTGAACATTAAAGGAAGGTTTCCCAAGCTCAGTGGGTGTGTGAGACCAGGGAGCTCCGCCACAGGGAGGCCACGTGACAATGCAGAGAAGACTGCAGGGGAGAAAGCCCCTACGGAACGACGCCCTTGTCCTGGAGCCTGCGAGGACAGGGCCAAGGCCCTTGTTCTCGCACCAGCAGGGCTGACAGCCACACCTAGAGCTGTGCGGCTATGGAGAAGGGGGCTGGCTGGTGGGCAAGGCCAGGGCTGCGGTCTCACCTCCACTGGGTAGGGCCCCTCCAGGGCAGCGGCCAGCAGACCAGGAGGCAGCCTCAGAGGTCCGGGCTCCCCTGGGATGGCAGGGGCAGCAGTGGGGGGCAGGGGGGAGTGGGGTGCGAGGGGCCCCCCAGCCTCCCGCTCCAGCAGCAGGGCGATGGTGGGCGAGGCGGCGGTCAGCAGGGAGACGGCGTGGTCGTGCCTGGCCTCGGTCATGTCCACCCCGTTGATCTGCAAGAGCGTAGCCCATCAGACAGCCACAGGAGAGGGGTTCATGGGTGCTGGGCAGGCCTACCGCTGTACTCACGGAAAGGACTCGGTCGCCGACCTGCAGGGTGCCTGCCCGGTGGGCAGCGCCCCCCTCAGCGATGCGGGAGATGAAGATGCCCTGCAGCGAGGGACGGCGAGTGGGTGTCCACAGGCTGGCCAGGCCTGGCCCCAGCCCCGCCCTGCCCCTGGCCTCAGCCTTACCCCGTCACCGGCCCGGTAGGGTGTGGAGCCTTTCCCGCCTGCAATGCTGAAACCCAGCCCCTTCTCGCTGCGCACAAGACAGGCCACGTGGCGCTGGCGGGGCGGCCCGGGTGGCTCGGGCGGGAGCAAGGGCAGGCGTAGGCCACCCCCTCGCCGCTCCCGTGGGCTGTAGTCATCCTCGGGCCGCAGGGCTGTGACAGTGACTGCGTTCTCAGGCTCCACCATGCGCTCCCGCCACAGCCGCATGTGCACGGTGGCACCTGCCCCACGCAGCGCCTCCACGGCCTGCTGGTGCTCCGCCTCCTGCAGGGCCACGCCGTTCACCTGCCATACGGCACTTGTCAGCCTGCCTTCCACAGGCGGGCTGGCTGACCGAGCACAAGCCACAGCGTGCCAGGGGCTGCTGCCTCCCTCCCTGTGGGTACCAGCTACCTATCTGGGCAACGCAGGGCTAGGAGGCCCACTGTCGAGGAAGCAAGCGACTCCCCTGCTAGGTCACAGCACCCAGTCCTGGTGCCCCTGCCCCGCACACCTGCTCCTTATCTGAGCAGTCCTGGGGAGGATGCTTGGGGGCTCTACGCATCTGGCCCTGCCCCGCGCTCTCTGAGCTGCTGGGACACAGCAGCCCCTCCGTCAAGTGAGTGCAGGGTCACTTCCTCCTGCCCCCATCCCCAGAGCAGACTGCCCTCTGACTCCCTGACAGGCACGTGGGCTCCAATGCTCCCTGACGTGGCCAGAGCCCCACCCCACAGGCCTCCTGCCCAGATGTGGGTTTCTGCCTTGGACTGACCTCCGGTCTACCCGGAGCTCTAGCTTATGAGCTCCATGCCTCACAGGGGTCTCATGCTTGGGGCTCTCAGGAGGAGCTGGGCACACCCTTTCTGGAGGGGAGGCAGCCCACCATCAAAAGTGGGACTGAGAGGTCCCAAGGGTGTGTACTTCACACGGTGGCCGGGGGGCCTCACCTCAAGGAGCTTGTCGCCTACTCGGACCCCAGCCCGAGCCGCAGGGCCCTCCTCAGACACCCGGGAGATGAAAATGCCCTGCAGGACAGACAGAGACAGTCCAAGAATGTCGGTGGATGCCCTTCCAGAGAGGCCCTCAGCAGCTGTGTGAGACCCAGAAGCCCCCCAGTCAGGGATGCAAAGACGCCCCAGGGTGCAGGAAAGGCAGAAGTGGGCCTGCAGTGGTCAGACAGCCTGGGTGTGGGCTGCTGTGGGGTCCCAGGCATCAGGGAGTGACCGTGCAGGTCAGTCCCAGGAAGTTCAACCCACACACAGCACAAGAAGTGCCAGTGAAAGGGAGGTGAGGCTGAAAGAGATGGCGGCAGACTGGCGGCCCTGACCGTCCTCTACAACGGATGCTGCCCCCAACCCTGGCCTCCAGGACCTCGTGTGCTGCAGGGGCAGGGACCACGGGCAGCACAGGGTTGGGGCGGCTCCTTACCTCGTCATCTCCCTTGTAGGGTGTGGAGCCCTTGCCACCCGCAATGCTGATGCCCAGGCCCCCCGTCTGCCGCAAGATGGTGAGTGTCAGCTGGAAACAGAGCAGAAGCAGCATGTCCAGGGAGGGCTGAGGGGCCGGGGCCTGGTCCCCTCCGGCCACCAGCCACGTCTCCCAGGGCCGGCTTGGGCCACAGGGGAGCTGACGAGGTGGGGGCTACCAGGCTCCAAGGAGGGCAGGCAGAGGGATGCTCTCCTCTGGGTGACGGGGGCCTTCCAGGGCTGGAGCGCCATAGGAGGGGGGCACACCCTGCACCTCCTTCAAGATCGGCCACCCTTGCCTGGAGGCTGGCGCCCTGTGGGTCTAGCGGGCACCCCAGGCTCTGGCTCTGAGTTTGGGGAGGAGGCCTGAGCAGCAGCGGGAAAGAGACGGAGAGCCCGCAGCCCGAGAGCAAGGCCCGCAAAGCCCGGGGCAAGAGCGCAGAAGCAAGCAAGTACAGACCTCTTCCTCCTCAATGCGAGCGGGCTCTATCAGCAGGTTATTGGCCTGGTCAAACGACACCCCCTGTTAGGACAGGACCAGCAAGGACATGCAGGTCAGCTGCCGCCCGGCCCCGCCCCTCCTTGCCCGGCTCCGCCATGAGCAAGAGAGAGAGAGAAGACCACACCAAGCTCCCACAGCCTGAGCGCCTGGCCCTTCCTGCCTGGGTCTGGTACTGTCCCCAGGCAGGGGGTCCCTTCACGTCAGGAGGCCTGGCTGCTGCCGCCGACCTGCCAAGTGGGCAGGCTGGGCTGGTGCCAGGTGGGCCTACGCCTGGCTGTGCCAGCTCTAACCGTCCAGGCCCTTTCAGCCACCATGGCACCAGGTTGTCTGTGCTCAGCACAGAACCACAGACATGTCAGACATGGGGCTGCTGCGGGGCAGGGCATCCCATGAACACAGGGACCTGTGAGAGCCAGCCCTCCAGAGGCTAGGGTAGGCAGAGGGGCCTGGGCAGAGGCAGGGACTGCCAGGGGCTTGGGATGGGGCTACAGGGCCAGCATGGAGCTTGCAACTGAGTCAGTACCCAGCCTGCAGAGGAGAATAGGGAGCTGGGGACAGGCATCTCCCACGCCAGTTGCCTCAAGAGTCGCCTGGGACCCACGCCGGTGTGGACCAGGGGGCCTAGCCAGTCTGGTTCGGGCTGGCGTGTGGGGCCAGACCCACCTTGACAGAGGGCGCAGAGGCCACCGCCTTCTCCTCCTCTGCTGCCACCGCCGCCTCCCCCTCCTCTTCCTCCTCAGCTTCATCTTCTTCCTCCTCCTCTTCTGCTCGCGGAGCCCAGGACATGTGGGGGCCGTTGTGCCAGCTCCCAGCCCCCACTGGGCCCTCACTGTCTGGTGGTGTCCCCTGCAGGAGGGCCACCACGGCCTCGGGCTGGGGCAGCTTGGAGATCTTGAAGTGCTTCTTGTAGTGGGGTGTGTCCTTGCGTATGAGCCTTTGTCTGCCCCCTGGCAGGGGCCAGGGTGCCTCTGGCTGGCCTTCCTCGCTCTCGCCGTCCTCCCTGGGCAGGAGCAGTGTGTCCTCCGCGAAGCGCACAGTGGGCTATGAGAGCTGAGCATGAGGACTAGGCCGGCCCACCCCTGAGCGCAGGGCCCAAGGCAGCAGACAGGTGCTGAGAGGGCCTGCTGCTCAAAGAACAGGGACAAGTGACGAGCCAGCGAGGGGCACAGAGCAGTCAGGGGGAAGAGCAGGCTCAGGGCTGGGAGGCTCTGCCCACCGTGCTCTCAGCAGCCTGCGGAGGGGCCCCAGCAGGACTGTGAGGAAGGCCCTGGTGTCTGGGAATGTTCCTGAGGGGAACATGTGGTAGCGTGGGTGGGCAGGCCCAGTCCAAGCCGGCCTTGAAGTGAAGACCCTTCTTCCCCAGCCCTTGCCCCGGCCTGGGGCAGCCTGACTCCTGCTGGGCGCCACACAAGGAAGAATGCACCTGGGGGCCCACCTGAGAGAACCGACAGGTGCTGCCTACACATGTGCTTGGAAAGGAGGCGGGGTGGGAGCTGACAGGCCTGCCCCAGAGGAAGCGGCCCCCAAGGCCAGTCTCACCTCCTCGTAGGTCTCCTCCATGACCTCCTCCTGGGTGGCTGGCACGGGTTCCTGCTGGCTCAGCCGCTCCTCCTCGGCCAGCGGGCCCTCAGGCTCGCCCTGGGAGGCTGTGCCGGCAGACAGGTGTGAGTCTGCACTCAGGCCAGACTCAGTGCTCAGTCTCTTCTCCTGTGGCAGGGGAATGCAAAAGGTTGGGCTGCCCCTGGAGAATCTCACATTGCAGTATGCACCCCAGGGCTCCCTGCTGCCTAACCACAGAGCCTCCAGAGCTTCCTCTCCTAGCTGGCCCCATCCTGCAGGAAGTCTGTGCTCATCCTCTGGGGTGCCTGCCGTCCCACCCCTAGGGAAGCTGCACTTCCAGCTCCAACAGCTGTGGATACACAAAGCCACCCTTCTGTGGTTCGAACCCTCAAGGCTTGTTCCAAAAAAATCACAAGGGCAGAGGCTGATGAGTCCCTGAGTGAACGCCAGCTCAAGGACGGGCAGGCGCCCCGACCAGCATGAGCATGCCTCCCAGATCAGTAAGGGCAGCTTCCTGTGGTTGGCTATGCACCGCAGACATAGGTCCTGCCCCAGGCACCAGGCACCCTGCTGTACCCAGGGGTCCTAAGCGAGTGGAGCTGGGCCTGCCTGACTCTGAACAGCCCCCCTCATGGAAGCTGACAGTGTGGGTGCCCTTCAGACGTGCCAGCCCATAGGCCCACTGCTCCAGCCACTCCTGGCTCCTCACAGACAGCTGTCCACGTCCACGCCACATGGCTCTTGTGTCTGCCCAGCGGCCCTGGGTGGAGGCGGCCTGCTCTGCAGAAGGCGCGCGCACTTGGCCCTGAGCTTCCCAACCAGCACCACAGCCTGGCTCCTCTCCTGATGGGTTCCCCATGCCCACATCGGCCTGGAGCTCCACACTCAGCTTGGGGCTCCCACAGGAACGCCTGTAAGTCGGGTGGCTGTCCCTCCCGTGGCCTGTGGGTCCCCACAAGCACCTCCTCAGAGGGCGAGGGTGGCGCAGGGTCAGGCCTGCAGGAGGTGGCTTCACTCCGGCGCTCCACACCCCTCTTCATCACCTTGAGCTCGCTGGGGTGTGGCGTAGCCCGACGCTGCAGGCCCTGCAGTGGGCAGAGGGGT
>SJYC01022273.1:40-11243 GCA_006408675.1 Madoqua kirkii | reverse complement strand
GCCCCGCCCCACCCCACCCACCCCTGTGGCCCACCTCCTGCTTGCGGAGGAGCTTTTGCATCACCATGTGGCGGGCGCTGCTTCCTGAGATGCTCATGTGCTCCTGCTCACTCAGCATCTCTGGCCGCTCTGACTCGGGAAACAGCTCCTCCTCCTCCTTCTCCTTCTTGGGTTCCAGGAGACCAAGCGTCGGAGGGCTGGCCAGAATGGGATTCACCACACCCACAGAGGGGATGGTGACCGGAATGGGAGGCCGGGCCGGGGTTACACCTGGAGCAAACCCATCGAGTCAGCAGTCACTTCCCCCACCTCCCTCCATTCCCAGGAAGGAGCACAGATGAACTGCCCTGGGGCACAGGGGGCCCAGGGGGCGAAGAAACTCGTTCAGGACACCTGAAGGCATCAAGTCCAGAAGAGCAGCAGTGGAAGAAGGGAAATCTTAACCCACTCAGGCTCACCTGTGATGACTCCTGGGGCCTGGGCAGCCATGACGGCCTGGGGTAGAGCCCCCAGGGGCTGGGCCAGAGTCAGTGCAGGGGACACCAGTCCAGGAGTGGCTAGGGTACCCAGTACCGCTGCTCCAGCCACTGCTTCCTGCAACCAAGAAGGCCACTGTGCTTAGTCCCACATCTGGCTGCCTCCACTCAAGACCACTAAAAGGGCCAGTCCCCATAGGACCAGTGGTCCCAGTGCCTACTACTGAACCACACAATGGCACCAATCCTTACCTGAGCTGTAATCTTGGCTGTGGCTGCAGCTGCGGCCACGGCAGCAGCCGGCGGGAGGCCTCCAGGTGTGGCCGGCGTAAGCAGGGGCATGGGGGGTGTGACAGCCTTGCCCACCCGCAAGTACTGGCCCCCCAGGTCAAAAA
Source organism: Madoqua kirkii (assembly GCA_006408675.1). NCBI lineage: Eukaryota > Metazoa > Chordata > Mammalia > Artiodactyla > Bovidae > Madoqua > Madoqua kirkii. The sequence goes on along the minus strand of SJYC01022273.1, from coordinate 10,372 downwards.
GGTTCATGGAAGACACGGCATCCTGGGACGATTGGGCTTTCTCATATTCTGCAGAGCAGGAGCGCAGTGAGGGCCAGCCTTGGGACTGGGATGTCGGGGGAGGGGGGCTTCACCCCACCCCTACCTTCCCAAACTCACCAATGAAGCCGTAGCCCTTGTGCTTGCCAGTCGTGGGGTCTCAGCCAGTGTGCAGGATTTGATCTTGCCAAAGGCCTCAAACACGCTCTTGATGTCATCATCCGAGAGGTCCTGGTGCACGGAAGCCACGTAGATGCGGTTGAAGGCTCGCGCCTCCTCGGCCAGCTGGTCTATGATGGGCTGAGCCTGCCCTATGTTGCTGGGTCTGCCCACCTAGAGGAGAGACAGGAGACAAAGAGCCCCTAGTCAAGTCTAGGCTGGCTGTCCAGACACAGAACATGATGCACACTGGCCCCAAGGTCTCCTCCCCAGCCCTCACCTTGATGTTCCTGCCTCCCAGCATCACGGAATTCATCTGCTCCAAGGCCAGCTGGGCGGCTTCTGGGACCTCATACTCCACAAATGCAAAGCCCTGGACATAGGAATGTGCAGTTAGACCAGAAGAGTGCATGGCCGGGGCGAGGTAGCAGACGGACCCTCACCTTGTGCTTCATGGTGACAGAGTCCCAGGACATGTCAATGCTCTTGATGGGCCCAAAGGGGGCAAATGCCTGGCGGATGGTGTCCTCTCCCAGCTCGTAGTAGATGGAGCCCACGTAGACCCGGCACATGATGGCCAGTGCCCGCTGCCGCTGAGCCGCCATCTGGAGCAGGAACAAGGGGAGACAGAGCCACTGGCCTGTGAGGGGTGGCGAGACACTGGGCAGCCCCTTCCCCTCCTGGCCCACCCCTCCCCTTCCTGCTCCACTGTGGGGAGGGCTCCCCACGTGGTGGTGTGGTGCAGGATCCGCCCCTGCAGTCAGGGTGGCAAGGGTCAGCAAGACCCCAGCCCAGGAAGGAAAGTCAGGCCTGAAGGCAAGAAATGGACACACCCTGGCCCACCCAGGTCCCGGGCAGACTGACAGCACAGCTGACAGCTGGTCAGAAGGCAGGGCTGCAAGCCCTCCACTCTGGGGCCGGGCAACTGGGCAGGCTGGGAGGTCCTCCCAGGGTCCTGGCCATGCGCTCAGATAGAGAGGGAAAGGGGAGCCGCCAGGCTGCAGGGATGCTGGTGTGAGGCAAGAAGGGGACAAAGACAGGGCAGCTACTGCCCAGAAGAGACCCCAGGGAGGAGGTGAGGAGCCCAGTCAGGGACTCCCCGGAGAGAAGACTGGCAGCACCGCTCGCGCAGCCCCAGCGCCTTGAACCCTCATAGAAAGGGCTGCTGGTCCCTGGGAGCATCACAAGGGAGCACAGCCACCAAGAGGAGATGCCTCAGGGTCCGCGTGGGCGGGCGTCACCGCCTCCATGCTGGGGCCCCCAGTCGCTTAAGGAGACACTCCTACCCGGCCAACTCAGACGACAGGCCTCACGGGCAGTGCCCCAGAGCCACTCGCCATGGGGCACTGGGGGGAGACCACAGGCCCAGGGCAGGCCAAGGAGATGGACCCTGGCTCCAGCCCCTCAGCGGAGGACCCCCACACCCTCCTGAGGTTCCCCATAACCAGAGACCAGCTTCTTTTTTCAGATATGTCAGCTGGTCTAGTACTGGCCAGGCCCCCACATCCTGCCAAGAGGAGCCTAAAAATAAGGCTCATGTTCCCCAGACAGGAGCCCCTCCTCAAACTATGCTCCCAACAAAGAGTCCACAGACTTCCTGTAGAGATCAAGGACTGCCCCCATCCCCAACATTTAGGTCCCCTCTCGCGCCAGATGCCCCAGATCTGAGACCAGCTGCCCCTGGGGTCAAAGTTCTCCAGGACAGGAGCATGTCTCCTCTTCAGTGTGGGCTCCCCAACAGTGGGGGTGCCCAGAGCCCCATGCCTGACTTGCTCTCTTCTCTCCTTGGGTGCCTGACCCCAGCCAGGAGCCCGAGCAGCCTGGAGCCCGGAGGAGCTGGAGGCCTGGTGGCACACCCGATGTGTGCAGGCGGCACGGGTGCGGGGGGCCTGGTGCGGGCAGCTGCCCTCCTGGCCGGCTGCCCTCTGCAGTTACCTGGCCGGTTAGTTTTAAGGCGGGCCCTCAGAGCAGATGCAGGCCTCCCCAGGGGCGGTCCCGGGGTGGGTGCCCCCCACACCACTGGCCCCGCCGCGCCTGGCGCTCTGCTGCGCGCGTCCTGAGCTGGCGGGCAGGGCCGGCCACGGGGAGCAAGGTCCCCAGCACATGGGCGCACTGCCCCCCTCTAGCCCTGACTAAGGACATGAGCCCCGGAAGAAGTGAGCATGTCTATTGACCGATTGCAAAGGTGAGAGAGGATCTCCAAAGCCCATTGTCACTGCTGCCATCTGAAAGACAGTAAAGACAGAGTTCAGTCTGTTGGAGCCGAGCAGTCTCCGCTCTCGTCACACCTCACGCAGACAGCGGCAAGGCCCGGAGTCCCCGCCCTGCCAGGAGGCCCGCCTGCCTTCCCACACTGCCGGGCACCTGGTCGGCCACCGGCACCTGCCCAGGGGGGCCTCAGAGCCCCAGGTGCCCCGCCCCGCAGCCTGGCCGGCAGGGGCAAGAAGGAAGGGGGAGGAGCAGGAGGAGGAGGAGGGGGAGGGAGGGGAGGTGGCAGGGCCGGCCACGGGGAGCAAGGTCCCCAGCACATGGGCGCACTGCCCCCCTCTAGCCCTGACTAAGGACATGAGCCCCGGAAGAAGTGAGCATGTCTATTGACCGATTGCAAAGGTGAGAGAGGATCTCCAAAGCCCATTGTCACTGCTGCCATCTGAAAGACAGTAAAGACAGAGTTCAGTCTGTTGGAGCCGAGCAGTCTCCGCTCTCGTCACACCTCACGCAGACAGCGGCAAGGCCCGGAGTCCCCGCCCTGCCAGGAGGCCCGCCTGCCTTCCCACACTGCCGGGCACCTGGTCGGCCACCGGCACCTGCCCAGGGGGGCCTCAGAGCCCCAGGTGCCCCGCCCCGCAGCCTGGCCGGCAGGGGCAAGAAGGAAGGGGGAGGAGCAGGAGGAGGAGGAGGGGGAGGGAGGGGAGGAGCGGATGGAGCACAGACAAGAGCCAGGCACCCCCGGCAGCGTGAACGTTTTGCGGGCTGGGTGGGGTGCGGGAGGCTCGAGGCCCAGGCCTGTCGGCTTCACCCTGTCCTCTTCCCCCATGGCCACGGCCGCCTCTGGCCACAACCCTAGAGCCGGGCCCTGGGGAGGCATGTCCAGCCTGTCCTCTCAATCCTGGGCCCCGAGCCGCTGGACTGGACTCACTGCAGGGGTGGGGGCCTGACCACTCTTATCCGAGGCCGTGGGGGTGGGGAGAAACGCCCCTCGGGGCTACACCATCAGCCTCGCAGCCGCAGCCGGGCACACGGCTCAGGGGTGACCCAAGGCCACAGTGTGAAGTCCGAGAAGAGGAGCCTACTGGGGAAGGGCGGGGGCGCAGGGCTACAGAAGAGGGTTGGCAGGGGCTATGGGCTCTCAACAGGTGGGTAGGGCTGGGCCACTCATGCCTTAGGGAGGAACCCGGGAGTCCCAAGGAGTCCTTGAGAAACGGAGCACCACAACACCTCGCGGGGATGGCCACAGGCACGAGAGTAGGAGAGCAGTGGCGGGGTGGCGGGCGGGAGGGCGGCTCACCTGCAGGTTGGTAAGCTGCTGCTGCTGGTGGGCGATGGTCTGCTTCACCAGCACACTCTTGATGCTCTGCTCCATGGCGTACTTCTTGGCCTGCAAGAGAAGGCAGTGAGGAGCACTGGAGGGCCCGCCTGTGGGGAGACGGGTCTTCCTCCGCCCCGAAGGGGTCCCCTGCTGCGGAGCCCCAGGAGGGATGTGCTCACCTTCTGGAGGGCCTCCTGCTGCTCAGGCGTCAAGGGAGGCAGTCCCAGCTTCGCGGCTGTGCCCTGCCCGTTCTCCATCTTGATGGAGTCTGTCCCCTGCAGACAGGAGCAGGGAGATGGCTGAGTGCAAGTCCCCGACGGCCCTCTCGTGGCCCCAGGCCCAACCCGCCCTCTGCCCGACCACTGCGTGTGGCCTGCAGGTCAGCCCGACCCCAGGGACGGACTGTGTCCCGCCTGGGGCGGACATAGTCCAACAGCCCAGTAGCTGTCCCAGACCTGTCTCTTTCAGGACCCACTGGTAAGACACACACCAAAACAGACAGGCACGCTGGGGCCCTTGGCCTGCCCAGAGCAGCTGCAGGACCCAGGCCCCTCTGCAGACACCAAGACAAGCGATGAGCAGTGAGAGGAGCCCAGCCCTCATGACAAGCCCGACCCCAGAACTTCCGGCTCAAGTTGCACAGGAGAGCTGACTGGCACTGGCCTCCCAAACAAGGGGAGGGCCAGGGCTCTCTGGATGTTCTAGGATGCCCCGCTCTTGGGCTGCCCGGCACCCAGGCCCCTAGCATCATCTCACGGCCACAGACTTGGCTTCCCTACTCAGGACCAGTTCTAGGGACCACTCAAAAGAGCAAGTCTGGGAGGTGCCACCCTCCCAGCACAGCTGCAGGTGGTGCCCCGCGCCCCCATCCCTGCACACCATCTGGAGACCTGGACTTGCTCTCCCAGCCCACCTCACCAAACTTCGCCCTGGGCTATGCTCAGCACCCTGGCAAGAGAAGCCAGAAACAGGCCCACCGTGAGGGAATAGAAACGGACACCCGCCAACACGCTGGGCAAGCACAGGAACGAAGAGATGTTTTGGCGGTGGCAGGCCCAGCCCGCTGCGGGCCAGGGCAGGTGCTATGAGGAGTGCGGGCATGCCCTCTACTGATAGGCATTTCTAAGCTGCTGGCAGGGGAAGGACACAGCCATGGGAATGGCAGGAGCGTGTGTGCGGGGGCTTGGAGCACACCTCTCTAGTCACCAGGCACTGGGTGGCCAGCAACCGTCTGGACTGGGGATTCTCCAACCCCAGCATGAAGCCTCGGGAGGAACAGCAGGGATGAGAGGCAGGCCCCCAGCACAGGAGTGATGGGCAACCACAGAGAGAAACACAAAGGCGGCAGGAAGGGACTGGCGACCCAGACCCCAAGAAGCACCCTCCTGACCAGCTGCAGTGCTAGGATTCTAGCACAGGGTCGAAGGGCAGGAAGCCCTGGCAGCCCCTCTCTGGCAGTGCAGTCTGGCCCCTGCACGGCGGTCCTTTCGGCCTGCCCGCGGGCCCCGAGCCCAGTTCTTCTCAGTGGGAAAGAGGATGAGGACGAGGGCTAGGGCCACGGCTCCAGAGCAGGCCGTCACCATGGTGATCAATGCCAGCCCCCTTCAGCCCCTCAGAAACTTCTCAATCTCCTCTTTGTCTTGAGAAACAAAAAGCCCTTCTCCTACCAGCCAATGGCTGGCTACATAGCCAGCCAGGGTCGGGAAGGGCTGGCTAGAGGGACACCCTGGGCCCCTGCCCATCAGCTTCAGCCCTCATAGCTTCCCAGGATCCAGGCTGCATACCACAGCCCTCCCCAGGCATGCTGGGCGCCCGGCCCCAACAGTCCACAGGCCACTCTGCTGAGACCCTGCCCAGCCCTCTGGAGGCAGGCAATGCCATGCAGAAGCATAAAGAACCTTCTTATCCGAAGAGAGCAAGGTCCAGGCCCCCACCCCCGCCCCACGGGTCTGGCGATCAGCACTGGCTGAGACCCTACAGGCCAACCCTGAAGTCAAGGCCCCAGACCTGTGTTCTGACCTGCACAAGGGTCCGCGTTTGTTTTACTTAGAGATCTGAAGGGAAACTCTATTTCTGGCTCTTAACACCACCCTGCCCGTTCTGAACGACACGTCCACCCTCCTGTATGACACCAGCAGTGAAAGGCACGCACCGCTGAAGGTTTGGGCCCACCTGACCACAGCCACCATCTGCCCGGGATATGAAGACATGTGAGGCAAGAACACCAAATGGATGCAGAGAGGAGGCGGCTGGAGCCAGGAGGGAGGCTAGGTGGCAAGGGGCCAAGGCAGGGTCTCTGCCAAGAAGGTAGAGTCCCTGGGGCTCCTCCCGCTCCCACCCCCAGCCAGGTCTCTCTGGGCCCAGGGGCGGGCAGGCGGGCGGGCAGGCGGGCAGGCGGGCGAGCCTGAGGGCAAGAACGCTTAAGGGCAGTACCTGTGGAGGTTTCCATTTGTCTCCCGCTGCCACCACTGCGCCGCCGCCGGCTCGGACCCCCCTCCTTGCTGGCCATTGACCTGCTGCAGGCAGGAAGGAGACGGTGTGACAACATTCACAAGACCCAGCTGCCAGGGCCCTTGCTCGTCTTCCCTGGTTAAGAGCTGGGCTCCGCGAGGACCAGCAAGGAGCCAGCTCTGACCTGGCCCCGGGCCTTCCTGCAGCTGCCCCTCCACGCCTCGCCCTGCCCGCTCCGCTCCTCCAGCACACCTGCCGCTGGCCAGGGCCCAGGTCCAAGGGGCTGCCCGGGAGAAACCAGAGCAGAGGCTGGGGCAGCCCCAGGCTGGCAGTAAGTCCTCAGAAAGAGACAGTGTGGAGAGCTGAGCTGTGCTCCTGTCCCCTGCTCAACAAAAGGCACTCGCTCCTGGGTCAAGAGCAGCCCTCTGGCCACACAGGAAAGGATGACCAGGACCACAGGTAGCCCTCTCCCCTCCAGAGGTGGACAGAGGCACCTCGCTAGCAGTCTGCACACACACTGGGCCAGCCCACACCTCAGTCTCAGTTCCGAGGCCCCTCCTGAAGATGGCTCTGACTGGCAGGCCGGGCTGCAGGGCTGCCTCTGTAGGCCTCCTCTATGCCTCCACTTCCTGCACTGTCCAGTGCTGTCTTAACTCAGGACAGGTGACAGTTTGGCCACATCTCAAGGGGCCAAGGAGCACTTGGTGTGAAGCCAGCCCAATGGCAGAAGGTGGGCAACATCATGGAAGTGAGGGTCTTAGTGGAAGGGCCCTGAGACTTCGCCACCATCTCAGAAACCACACAGCAGGAACTCACTCCCAACTCAAGCTTGAGATCCACACACATCTAGGACACAGGTGACAGCCCTGCCCACCTTCAAGGCGCCAAGCACAAAGCCAAAGAAAGGCTGGGCTGACCTGGCCAGAGCATGTCTCAGGCACTCCAGCCTCAGGAAAGACAGCAGCACAAGCTTGACTGTACTAGAGATGTGGCCAGTGGGCGTGGAAGCTGTGGCCAACCCAGCGCTGCTCCTTCCCTGGAACCCTCTGAAATCGGATCACTGCTGTAAGCCATGGAACCATGTTCCAGTGAGAGAGAAAGGAAATGGGGGCCCTTCTGATAGAGGTGTTACCCAGTGGGTGCTTGGCATCTGGGGAGAGGGTCTGGCTTTGCTCCTAGTGCCCTGGCAGCCCCCAGAACACATCAGAGCAGAGGCTGCCTCACAAAACCCCAACAAGAGGTAACTTCAGGTCTGGGCACATAATCCAACCTCTTGACCCCTGTGAATCAGATCAACTTGAGGGCACATGTATAATGATTTCCCACTCAACCAAGTAAGTGCAGCAGCCAACAGGAACCAGGACAGTGCTGAGACCAGAGACAGCTCAGAAGAGGCTTCGCAGGGAAATTCAGTCCACCTAGGACTCACAAAGGACAGCCGACCCCAGGGAATTCATCCCACAGAGCCCAGGGCTCTATTCTAAGCAGATGCTAAGAAAGTTTAGAGGAAACTGCCCTTCATCATTACAGCTAGTCTTACGCTATCCTCCAGCCGTGACTACAGCAGGCCACTGTCACAAAGCACCCCAGCACCAGGCAGCAGTGCCTCGAGGGGTGCAAACTCCCTCTGGCGGATGTGTGTGGGGTGGGGGAGGGTGTGTGCAGTGCGGACTGTACATGGTGTGTGTGGTGGGGTGGGGTGCACTGCAGCCCCAGGATACTGGGGCCCAAACCCCTGCACTGCCACTAATCAATGGCCCGGGGCAAAAGGATCATTTCCATTAGAAAACCAGAAAATTCAAGTAATTACTTAACGCCTCCAGGCTTCAGGCTCATCAGGCCTGTTCCCTGGGGCACGCAGGAAGATTCAGTGAGTGGCTAACTCTGGCCAACTCCATATATAATACGTAAGTCAAATGCTGCACATGGCCAGTGATCCACAGGTTTCAGAGACTTTTTGTGTGTGTTAAAACATCCAGAGTTAAGTCCCCACAGCAGGACTTGTGTAGGACGCTGCCTCCCATCTGGTCAGTCCCCTTCACGTGGTGCCATGCTATCCACAGAGGGGCAGGTTCTTTATGGGGCACTGCGGATGCACGAAATGCAAGACAAGAGACATGCTAGCCAGCCCAACATGAGGTTATTTCTGTAGCACAAGCCCTAAGGAGAAAACCAAGCACAGGGTGGGAGAGAGGGAGTGTGAGGGCCCCAAGGCCACAGCAGCACGGACAGCTTCTCGGTGAGGTGACAGGCAGGCTGGGACCCACAGGAGAAAAACAAGCACCTTCACCTCTGGGAAGGTGAGGGAGTCCAGTGCTCTTGCCAGATGCAATTCCTAGGACAATGGTCCCAAGTAGGAGTGAGCCCAGGTGTCAGAGGAAGGGCCAGTGGCCTCTTTCTGCAGTGACCAGGGGGAAGGCACACAAAAATTAGAAGAGGCTCTTCTGTACCTTCTTGGGTTCTTCCCCACCGAGATCACTATCCGCCAAGTCCAGCGCCACACACCCCACCTCCCGCAAGAGCCAAAGCCACAGCTTAGGACAGCAAACCAGCACTCCTCAGCAAGCACAGACCAGGAGACAGAGGAGAAGCTTTTGCTACGCCCCTGAAGCACTGCAGGGAACCGGTGACCCTTCTAGAAACCTATTCATTCGAAAGGTTAGAGGAGGAATGTGTGAGGCCACAGAATGGACCTCATTCCCACAAGCTGATAAGGTAAGTCTGGGCCTTTACAGTTTGTATATGCATATTAACATACATTCATTAATCTCCTGTGGAGAAGAAAATGGCAGCCCATTCCAGTATTCTTGTCTGGAGAATCCCAGGGACAGAGGAGCCTGATGGGCTGCTGTCTATGGGGTTGCACAGAGTCAGACATGACTGAAGTGACTTAGGAGCAGCAGCATTAACCTCCTGAAGAGGATTCAGACGGGCAGTGAAGACCCTTGTTGAAAAGCCCAGCTTCCAAGGTTCAGACCCAGTGTGCACACCCTCCCCCCAATATGACACCACCAGGTCTAGCCCTGTGCCACAGCTAAGCTGGGCGCCCCTGAGCAAGGCTGGGGTGTGGTGCTGATGATGCAGGTCTGGGGTGCTCGGGGACAAGAGGCCTCCACTCTCACTGGGTCTCTGCTCCTTCTACACCTTCCCAGGAGTTTTGGTCCTTGTCTTCAAGCCTCCCTCTCCATCATCTAAAACTTTGGTGACTTAGACAGTCACCAAGGCCTCCACCTTCGCCTCTCTTCTAATGCCCCTGTCACAAAGGTGGTTGCTCCTGTGGCTTCAGCAGGAAGCAGGATATGGCACAAAGAGGACAGTGAAGTCAGCCAGATCTGAGAATCACACACCGGGCCCCTCATAGCTTGGGGCCGCTTTCTCACTGGGAGTCAGCTTCTGCCCCAGTGAGACAGGTTCACCCCCTCTGTGGCCATCAGAGCCTGAGGGAGGCAGCCTAAGTACGCCCGCTGATCCTCAGATCTCCCCCGTCAGTCCAACCTCCAGCCACATGCCTCTCAAACAAACCCCATCCATTAGACTGAGCTGGGGACAGGTAGGTAAATAAAGGGATGAAGTTCCCTGTGACGGTCCGTGAGGGGACTCAGTGGCACAAGTCTGGGAGGAGGAAGAGTGAAGAGAGACTTTCCCAAGGAAGTGCTGTGTGAGGAGAGGCTGTCCACCTGTGCTTAGCGCTCCATGTGGCTGAGCACTAAGCAAGGCAGGAGAGATGTCTGCACCGCCCTAACACCTGAGGCACTCTGAGTGGAAACTGGTCGCCAGTGCCCAGCAGACGGCGGAACAGGGCAAGACTGTCTCTCGTTCCCTACTGCTCCCCCAAGCCCTCGCATAGCGCTTGGGACAATGTGACTGCTCAGGATACGTGTAACGAGAGATGTAATGAGAGGCCTCGTCTTCCCTTCCTGAGTAGGGGTTGCAGGACGGAATCCCTGCTGGCTGGAGACCTCTTCTCCGCTGGGCATCAGCAGAGAGCCCATTCACAGCTGTATACTCAAGAAGCGAAGGCCTCCCTCCTCACCAGGCCCGATCCCGTCCTACAGGCCCTCCCTGAGGCCCCTACACGCTGGAGAGGGAGACGCCACGGTTCCACGGTGCTCCGCCTTCAAGTCGGGGATACAGGCTCACAACGTCGGCAGAGAGGAACGACTACCGTCTGGCCC
>SJYC01022272.1:0-14724 GCA_006408675.1 Madoqua kirkii | reverse complement strand
CCCCCCCCCCCAACATCAGCCGCGCGGCGGGCCACAGCCACGCCAGGTGCTCCCGCGCCGGCTGCCGGAAGTTGCAGGCCGCGGGCCGGAAGCTGCGGCCGCAGGCCGGCCCCCCTCCCCTCGCGCCCGCCCCGCCCCCGCCCCGCGCGACCGAAGGCCGCAGAAGCTCGCGCTGGGCTCCGGAGCGGCCGCTACGTCTCCGAGGGACCCTCGGCGCCCTGGCCGGGCCAACAGTCTGCTCCCGCGGTCTGAGCGGCGGTCCGCGGTCACCGGGGTCTCACTTACTAGCGCTATGGTCGCCGTCGCCATCTTGTGCCCGTCGCGGCCGCCGCGCGCGCCACACGCTTCGGTTCCTTCCGCGGTCTCGCGCGATCTAGGCGCCGGCGGAGGCGCTCTCAAGAGAACGGAACTCTCGCGATTAAAGGCCCTTTCCCCAGCGACGTGGAAGGAAAAAGGAACGCGCTTCCGGTGCGGGCAGGAACAGTTAACGCTCCGGGAAGGGCGCGCGGAAGGGGCGGGGGCGCGCGCCCCCGCCCCGCCTCCGCCCGCCGCCAGCACCGCCCTCCTCCGGCCTGTTAGCGTCCTAGGTCGCCCCTCCCCTCGCCTCTCGCGGCCGCTTTCCCTTCGCTGCTCGGTTTCTCTGTCTTCTTTGCAGGAAAATCCCGAGGCCGGGCACAAGCGGCCGAATTCCCTCTAGAGCTGCGGTTGAAAACTGCGACCAAGAATCGCCTTTTTTCGGACTCAGATTTCGAAATGTCTCTTTGCATCGTATCTCTGAATGTGCCTACCAATGCATGGTGTGTTCCCTGTTATGGTCGCGTTTTCTCTTTCCAAATGGTTCAGAAAACAGTAGTGCATTTTAAAACTGATAGCGTCCTAGAGCCACCGACGTAACAGTCTGTAGAACTGCAACCCAGAAGACAGGCTTCCGAACCAATCCCCTGGGAAGGGTATGCACTCAGTCCCCTTTGTTCTGAACTATAAAGTTCCAGGTGTCCATCCCTGGCGTTGAGCTGCCCTGGATGCTTATTGCATTCCACACCCAGTCCCAAGACCCTCACTCAGTGAAGCTCAGGCCCTGACGTTGTCAGCTTAGCAACTTTAGCCTGCCTGAGGTAGCAAAGTGTCTTCCCCAAGGAGGCAGGTCTCTTCTCAACCCTGGGAGAGTTAATGTGAAATACAGACGCCCTGTGTAAACACGAAAATATTTTACTCATTTACCTTTCCTCTAAAATGATAAGAAAGAGTGCTTCGTTCAATCATGTCCAACTCTGCGATTATGGACTGTAGTCCCCCAGGCTCCTGTGTCCATGGGATTCTTCAGGCAAGAATACTGGAGTGGGTTGCCATGTCCTACTCCAGGAGATCTTCCCAACCCAGGGATCAAGCTTATACCTCCTGTCTCCTGCATTGGCAGGCGGATTCTTTATCTCTAGCGCCACCTGGGAAGGTTGCGCCACCTTTTTAAAGGCAGAAACCCCCCAAAGACAAAGAGGTGGAATGTTGTGAAGCTGGAGGAAGGTGGACAACAGGGGCTGCTTTAGCATCCTGGAGGTCGAGGTCCAAGAGGTGGTTCATATGAGTGCAGTCATGACAAGGAGGAGATAAGAGCTCCATCCCTACTGGCAGCGACTGAGAGGTGAGCTCCAGCAGAGGCACACTTGGAGGGCCTGCCTGTTCTGAAAGTGGGGGAATACGTGAGATTCCTGTCTTTCTGCCACCTCCACCCCTGGCTCCCCAATCATGTGCCACTCACAGTCCTCAAAGAGAAGAGCCTGTCTCTGCAGAAGCTGCCAACACACACACACACAAAATAGACTGGCTGTTGGGAGGTGGGCAGGAGAATGACCTGGCTCCATCCTTGACTTCAAAGCTCACAAGACAATAAGCCCCAACCACTAAGATTCAATGCAACTGGGCAACCCAGGAACACCACACACCTGAGGGAGAGGAAAACTGGAAAAGGAAAAGGGACTCAGAAGAATAGAGCCAACAGAGCAGGCCAGAGAGGAAGGAAAAAAGAAAAGCTAAAACCATATCCTTAGAGAAATAGGATGTTGCATCAAAGTATATGAACAAGATGCTGTAAAGAAAAACATTCAGCCAGTGAGAAAGCAGTTACAAATGAAAGATACGAGAGAAAAAGAAACAGTTAAACAGAAGTTGCAAGACAAAGTTGAAATCTTCCAGAACATATAACAATAAAACCATATAGCTAGAAAACACACAATGGAGTACTGTCACACTCGTCAGCACTCTGCAGTACTAGAACTGGCGGGTGCCTCAGAGGCCTCCATAATAGAGGGGTGGTCTGGGACTGGAAGAAGGGCAAAAGCACCACTCCCTGGTGCAGCTTCGCCTGTGAAATCTGGCATTGCTGCGTTCAGAGTGCTCGTGTGCTGGGCACTGTTCTCGTTCCTTTTCACAGTTAACTTGTGCAAGCTCACGACCACCACCATGCAATCTGAACCACTGTCTCAGAAGCAGCTGAGTGGCTCCAGAGCCTCTGCCCCTAACCTCTCAGAAAATAAGTCCAACATCTAAGTAAGCATTCCAGAAAAGGAAAGGGGAGAAATCAAAATGGCAAAGAAAACTTAGAACTGAAGGGTTGGGATCTCTGGACAACAGATGAAAGAGAAAGTCATATTGAGTTCTTACTGCAGAGCGCAGAGAACTATCAACATATTCAATATCAGGTGATAAACCATAGTGGAAGAGAATACAGAAAAAAATCACTTTGCTGTAAAGGAGTAATTAACACAACATTATAAATTGCTATACTTCAGTAAAAAATAATAATGGAAGAAAGGAGAGAGAAGGTCTACATCAGGACCTCAGATATGCAGATGATACCACCCTTATGGCAGAAAGTGAAGAAGAATTGAAGCGCCTCTTGATTGAAGGTGAAAGATGAGAGTGGAAAAGTGGCTTAAAACTCAACGTTCAAAAAACTAAGATCATGGCATCCGGTCCCACCACTTCATGGTAAATAGATGGGGAAACAATGGAAACAGTGACAGACTATTTTCTTGGGCTCCACAATCACTCTGGACTGGACGATGACTGCAGCCATGAAATTAAAAGACGCTTGATCCTCGGAAGAAAAGCAATGTCAAACCTAGACAGCGTATTACAAAGCAGAGGCATTACTTTGCCTGAAAAGGTCCATATACTCAAAGCTACGGTTTTCCAATAGTCACGTACTGATCTGAGAGCTGGACAATGAAAAAGGCTGAGCACCAAAGAACTGATTCCTTTGAACTGTGGTGCTCAAGAAGACTCTTGAGTCCCTTGGGCAGCAAGGAGATCAAACCAGTCAATCCTAAAGGAAATCAGTCCTGAATATTCATTGGAGGGGCTGATGCTGAAGCCGAAGCTCCAATACTTTGGCCACCTGATGCAAAGAGCCGACTCATTTGAAAAGACCCTGATGCTAGGAAGATTGAGGCAGAAGGAGAAGGGGATGACAGAGGAGGAGATGATTGGATGGCATCAGTGACTTGATGGGCATGAGTTTGAGCAAACTCCGGGAGATGGTGATGGACAGGGAGGCCTGGCATGCTGCAGTCCATGGGGTCACAAAGAGTCGGACAACACTGAGTGACTGAACAACATCAGGACACATCGTTGATAATTTCCAAAGCATTCAGGTGAAGAAAAGATCCAGAGAGAAGACATCGCAAAGGTCAGAACTCAGAAAGGCATGGGAATTCTTAGGACTAGAAGCCCAAATTTGTACCTAGTTACACGAACAAGCAGATGTGAGAGCAGTGAGGGCAACTGCAGACTCCATAACTGAATCAAGGAGGAGGAAATCATGGGCTCCAGCAGAGAGAAAGGAGGTGCTCCAGGACACTGCTGAAGTCATAGCCCATGCTCACAGCCGGGGCGGTTGGCAGGGTGAGGGGTCCAGGAAAAGATTGAAACAGCAGTTATGCAATAAATCCCAAGTTTGACAGGAGGTTCACACTTCTGCAGTAGAATCTAGGGAGGAATTTTAATGACATGTGTGGAAAGCTAAGCCCCCCTGAAAAGGCAATGATTAACTGCAGGGAAAACAAAAAGTTGTGCAAGAAAGCAAATATTGTCCTAGGACACCTCGTTCTCTGCTGAGACATGTGGGAGTGAACCTGTAATAGTGCCCATCACATTTAGATGGCGCTGTGTCAAGGGACTGAGGCCAGTGGCCTCCCTTCCCCCCAGAGGACACCGGCAGGTGGCACATAATGTAGAAAAACCGATGAAAAGCAGAGAAAGCATGTGTGCATGTCCTTGTGAAACATGCATTTTAAATGCCTGAAGAAACAGCTAAGAGAGTTGAATTTGCAAAGGATCAGAGTTAGACATTGTATTTATTAGTTATTTATTATTGGCCTTAAAAAATTCCACTTTTAAAGTAATACGTATGTCACTTTGAAGAGATAAAAGTTAAAATGAAAACCTCAACAGACATTAAATGGAGCACTACTAGTACTGATCCTTTTGAGTTCAGTTTAATCTCTGGCACAATCTGTTATGCATTGGACACTCCCAACTGTTTCAGACGATGCAGAATCAACAGCTTGGCATCAGGATTTCCAAGTAGATGTGTAAGTTATTTTAAAGCGTAACTTTAAACTGAAAGGTGTAAGAACTTGAATAATTTTGTAGAGTACTGAAACATTTAAAATAACTTGAGATTCACCATATTTGTACATGGAATGTATCTGACATGTCTTGGTAAGGGGTGTTGGTTTGGGGTTTTGGTTGGGGTGATGTGGCAGTTGGGATGACAAAGATGTCCATGTCCTAACCCCTAGAACTTGGGAATATTACTTTACTTGGTGAAAAGTATTTTGCACATATGATTAAGGACCATGAGATGGGAGATTATCCCGGATTATCCAGGTGGACCCAACCTAATCACACGAAGCTTTCCTGGCTGCAGAAAACCAGACACACAGTTCAGGGGATGGGAATCTTGGCCCCATCACTGCAAGGAACTGAATTCCTGCCCATGCCCTGCGTGCTCCTGAACCTGCAGGCTGACAACCTGAAGGAGTAGGAAATGGTTTCTCCCCAAGAAACTCCAGAAAGGAGTGACGATACCTTGTTGTTAGTCTGATGGGATCTGCGCCAGATTTCAGACCTACAGAACTAATATATGTATTGGTTTAAGCCACTGAGTTTGTAGTAAAAAAACTACAGCAACAACATAGAACTAATACAGTGGTAGGTTTTTCTTGTTTGACATTTCAAACACTTAGAAACCTGAATGTGCTAAATTTATACATGCAGTTTTAAATGTTCAAGAGTGATTAATTACATTTGCAAATGGAGGAGGGCACTGATAGCCCCAGGACCCAGGGAGGTAGCACGAGTTGGGGGGAGTTGGGGAGGAGCAAGGAGGGCATCTGACATGGACCACTCGGGCCAGGGAACACGAACAGAGAACAGCTCTTTGAGGGGGCTGCAGGAGCCAGAAAGGGGCTCGGAAGTGGGTCTGCTCTGGATGGGAGGCAGGAGGCAAGAGCCACACGAGCTTCCAGGTCATGGCTACGCCCCTCACCCAGCATGGTGCCCAACACTTGCAGGTGCTTACCATCAGTTTAAGGTGGTGGTTCCTCATGTGGGTCAGTGGTACCAACTTGCAATGGAGCATTTCCCTGGGCACACAGCTGTCCAGGGCTGACCCCCACCCCTCAGCCCCCAGCACTATGCGTGGTTCCCTGTGCGGCAGCCCCTTCATGACCACACGGCCAGGAAATTGTGGAAGCTGACTGCACAGGACATCCTGCTCCTAAGGAATCGCAGCAGCTAACCAGTCCCCCAGCACTGGCTCCCTCACCCTGCTGGGCCCGACCCTGCCACCCTCAGCCCCATCCCAGGGCTGCGGGAGCTATGAGAGGGGAGGTTCTCACTAGCAGGCACACAGGCAGACAGGGACCCTGGTTCCCCACCCAACTGCAGGGGCCAATGCCAAGCTTCCCCAGGGAGCCAAGAGGTCGGCTTCCAGGGGGCTTGGCGCCCTGAGGTGTGTGGATCAAGGTCACGGCTGAGCTCCACGGTACTTGAGGAAGGTGCTGTCCAGGAAGGCAGCCAGCTTTGGCCGATCGTCCTGCAGGACGGGAGGGAGGCATGGGGGACGGAGGGGCGTGGCCCACCTTGCCACCCTCCCAGGCTGGCTGCACCCGGCCCGCACACCTCACCTCGTGGACAAAGCCGTAGTGCACCAGCTCGGCGGCCAGGTCTTGGGCACTGTCAGCTGCAGCGGGAGAGGCCTGGTGTGAGACCCGCAGTGCTGCCTGCCCGCCTCCGCCCCCGCCTGGGGTTCCCCCACAACCGCTGCCCCTGCTGCCCCTCGGCCTACTTGGGAGCAGGTCGTAGGTGAGCTGTCGATGAAGCCGGTCCTCCAGCACCAGGAGCAGAGTGAGCTGAGGAGGCGGAGGCAGGAGGGCGTGGTGGGCTCGGGTCGGCCAGGTCCCTCTCCTCCCGCATCTGGCATCTCTGCTGGTGGCAGCCCCCCACCCCTACCCCAAGCTCACGTGCCAGCGCGCCTGGTCCTCACTCCTCTCCAGGTTACACTGCATCTGGATCACCTGCAGGGAAGACACAGGCCAAGGTCACTCAAAGGCCGGACCTCAGCCTCTGGCAGCAAGCGCAGATGCTGCCTCAAAAGGGGCCAGGCAGGGGTAATAAAAACCAGAGATGGGAAAAATCTCTAAGGGCAAACTAGAAGGCACATCTCACTGCTAGGAACCTGCCAAAACTTTCAGAGGGGTAGATACTGAAGCTGGAGAATGTTTTAGGATGGTTTCACAGGTCGAGAGAATACCTGGACAAGCTGTGGGAAAGGTAGGAAGAGCAAGGTCCTCGGGACAGGACAACGGAAGCCCAGGATGCCAGCAAGACCAGGCCTCAGGGTGGGGGGCTGAGGACCCTCGACTGTGCCACCCCCCAAACAAGAATTCTGGCTGCGTTGTGGAGGGAAGCCAGTGGCAGGCGACCAGGCAAAGGGCTTGTGCAGCATTCCGGTGGGGAACAGAGGAAGCCCAGATCAGGACAGTAACCATAGAGACACACCCAAGGCTGAAGCCACGGCCTCTGGAAACCAGTGGGTGTGGACATGGAGAGGGAGAGGGGCTGAGGCTGCCCAGGAGTCCCCTGGCCAGGGGGGAGCCTTGCAGGAGGAGGGACCAGGGGAATCCCAGGGCCTGGGGGCATTGGAGGAGACACCAAGGCACAGATGTCAGGGAATCCGCAGGCCAAGGAGGTGAGTCAGAGCAGTGGTGTGTGCGGGACAAGGGCCTGCAGGAGTCTTTCCCTGTGTAGCCTCTGGGAGAGGGGTGTCTCTCAGCTTGCACTACTGCCCCCCCCAGGTTACACAGAGTGATCAGACAGGACTTGGCTTCCGGCAGCCAGGGGGAAACCTGGACTGGGAGACTTGAAGCCCCTGGTAAGGGAGCCTGTCTGGGCAGTGGTCAGGTCTGTGCAGCAGGGGTGGAAGCTTACCTTTCTGGTTTCTGAGTCAAAAGGCTCTGGCGTCGGGGTCTTGGCCTTCGGGGCTTCCTCGGGGGGTGGGGCCAGCACACGGGGCAGCCCCAGGGGCCGGGCAGCAGCGAAGTTCATCAGCGGGTAGATCCCATTCCTAGGAACATGGTGCAGGGTGGTGCCGGCTGGGGGCTCAGGCCCGACAGTTGCCCCCTCCCCAGGCTCACTCCAGCCCTCACCTGACGTCCTCCAGGAACTTGTCGAGCTCTAAGCAAGAGACTTCTGAGTACCTGGCGTGGGTGTAAGAAGAACGTGAGGATGGCTGGTCTGGTCAGTGGGGTTGGGCTGGCTGGGAGGAGCAGGGAGGCCTCTGGGCTGCAGGTCACTCACCGCCACTGCAGTGGGGCCGGGGGGGCCGGGGGATCTCCGCCAGGACTGCATTCGGGTCCATCGCCTTGGTCTTTTCCTCCACCACATTCTCAGGCATGAGGTCTACGGGCCGCAGGAGCACACAGGCGGCAGGCCCTGAAGCACGGGGTCCTGCCAGGCCTTCCTTCTGCAGCCCGACCCCAGGCCCTGGCCCGCCCCCAGGCCGACCTGCCCCTCACACTGGTGCTGGATGAAGCAGTGGGCAGCCAGGAGCTTCAATGAGTGCACCTCGAACAGCACGCGGTGGAAGAGGAGGTTGTGGGCAGAGGGCCGGCGGGCAGGGTCCCGGGCTAGGCAGGAGAGGATGAACTCCTGCGGAGGGGGGCGGAAGTGGGTGCAGCCTCTGCTCTGGCCCCAAGTCCCTGGGAGCCTTCATGCAGCTTCCGGCACAGGGAGAGGCATCTTGTTAGCCATCAGGCCAGAACCTGGGTCTTCAAACAGGACAGTGGAGTCTTCCCAGGGCCCGGAGCTGCCTGTGCTTTCCTTCCAGTAGGCACTCCCTGCCCCAGTTTCTGTGGGGGGCCAGCACTGTCATCTGGGTGGAAGCTTACCTTTCTGGTTTCTGAGTCAAAAGGCTCTGGCGTCGGGGTCTTGGCCTTCGGGGCTTCCTCGGGGGGTGGGGCCAGCACACGGGGCAGCCCCAGGGGCCGGGCAGCAGCGAAGTTCATCAGCGGGTAGATCCCATTCCTAGGAACATGGTGCAGGGTGGTGCCGGCTGGGGGCTCAGGCCCGACAGTTGCCCCCTCCCCAGGCTCACTCCAGCCCTCACCTGACGTCCTCCAGGAACTTGTCGAGCTCTAAGCAAGAGACTTCTGAGTACCTGGCGTGGGTGTAAGAAGAACGTGAGGATGGCTGGTCTGGTCAGTGGGGTTGGGCTGGCTGGGAGGAGCAGGGAGGCCTCTGGGCTGCAGGTCACTCACCGCCACTGCAGTGGGGGCCGGGGGGGCCGGGGGATCTCCGCCAGGACTGCATTCGGGTCCATCGCCTTGGTCTTTTCCTCCACCACATTCTCAGGCATGAGGTCTACGGGCCGCAGGAGCACACAGGCGGCAGGCCCTGAAGCACGGGGTCCTGCCAGGCCTTCCTTCTGCAGCCCGACCCCAGGCCCTGGCCCGCCCCCAGGCCGACCTGCCCCTCACACTGGTGCTGGATGAAGCAGTGGGCAGCCAGGAGCTTCAATGAGTGCACCTCGAACAGCACGCGGTGGAAGAGGAGGTTGTGGGCAGAGGGCCGGCGGGCAGGGTCCCGGGCTAGGCAGGAGAGGATGAACTCCTGCGGAGGGGGGCGGAAGTGGGTGCAGCCTCTGCTCTGGCCCCAAGTCCCTGGGAGCCTTCATGCAGCTTCCGGCACAGGGAGAGGCATCTTGTTAGCCATCAGGCCAGAACCTGGGTCTTCAAACAGGACAGTGGAGTCTTCCCAGGGCCCGGAGCTGCCTGTGCTTTCCTTCCAGTAGGCACTCCCTGCCCCAGTTTCTGTGGGGGGCCAGCACTGTCATCAAGTGACAGATGAAGACTGCACACTGAGGGGGGACACCAGCCCCTGCCTTGGAGCCCAGGGCTGGGCAAAGTGCTGACAGATCAGCCTGGGACCCTGAGGTCGGAGCAGCCCAGCCTAAGCCCACCAGCCTGCCCTACTTCTGGTGCTGCAGGTCAGGACCGGCTCTGCAGATGGCCTTGAGGGGTGCCTCCCTTGCCCCACATCCAGGCCCTCACTGCCTCTGGGTCCATCCTGGCTCCATGTCCGTCTCAGTCCCACCCAGGCCCTACCACTCCCAGAGGCACTGGTTAAGCCAGGTAGTCGCTGAAGTCTGGCCACAGAGGTTGTGGCTGCAGCTTCCGAGCATATGCCCTCTGCACCCACCCACCTTGCCCCCTGGCATCCTCTCAGCTGGTCTCCTTAGAGCTTACAGGCAGGGCTGTGGAGTTGGGCAGACCTAGACGCACACTGGCTCCACCATTCACACTAAAGTCTCCTGAACCTGTTTCTTTATAAAACTGGCATAAACACTGCACCCACACTGAAAGCATCTTTCTGTGCTCAGGATGTGCCCTCATGCCATCAGGTCTGCCCCACAACACACCTGCCTGGTAAGGCCCTCCTTTCAGGGAAAGGGCTGGTGCAGTGGACCAGGCTCTGACCTGCACCATCTGCAGGCCTGCCTGAGGCCCCTCACTGCCCAGCCTGGAACACTGACAGTCAACTCACAGGGGCAGGGCGAGCTGCTTACCCGCATGTTGGGGTCACTCAGTGAGTGCCTGGCACGAGTGATGGCCTCCTCTGTGACCCGGGTGTCCCCATTGGCCTGGATCTCCAGCACAGCCATCTAGGGGGCAGGGCAAGGTCAGGCAGGGGGAAGGAACAGGTGGGGTTGGGGGAGCTAGCTGAGAGGAGGGCCCCAGGCTACACTGGGTTAGTACCTCTAGTGCGCACATCCCAAAGGAGAAGATGTCCATGGCAGTGCCATCAGCAGCCTCTGAAAGGGGAGAGCAGGTCAGGACGAGTAAGGTGGATACAGGGGGCAGGGTGGGGGCCTCCTGGATTCACCTCCATACTCTGGCGGGAAGAAGTGCAGGTTCCGAGGTTCCTCCCGCTCAACACAGATGGGACTTCGAAGATCGTCAGGGAGCGCTACGGGAGAGCAAGGGGTGAGTAGACTGGGCCTCTCCACGACCCCTCGTCCCCCCTCGTCCCCACGCACCGTTGGAGAAGATCCGGTGCCACACTGAGCCGGTCCCCACGGGGAGAAAGAGCAGGTGTCAACGTGACAGGGCGCACAGCGTCATCAGCCCTGTGTTCCCAACAGGTCCCACCCAGCCCAGCCTCCCTGCCACCCCCTCCTCCCTGCCAGCACCGGAGCCAATCTTGATGAGGCCGTTGTGCTGGATGAAGATGGTGTCGCTGGTCAGGTTTCCATGGATGATGGGGGGGCTGCAGGCGTGCAGGAAGCTGGGAGAAGGGGAAAGCCAGTGGAGCTGGGTCAGGGGTGCCAGGAGGCGGGGTGGACGGGGGAGATCGCAGGCAGGTGTTCGGGCAAGCCCAGGCCCTCACCTGAGCGCAGACAGGATCTGTGTGCACCAGCGCTTCCAGGCCTGGCGATGGACGGACTCCATGAGGTGGGCTCCAAAAGGCAGCTGGGCCTGGGCCACCTGGCCCAGCCCTGCCCCGTGCCCCTCACCATCTCTGCACCCAACAGAACCCAGACCCCAGCCTGGCCCTGACCCACACCAGCCCACTTGCATACCCTGGCATTCATGGCCTTGTGGTTCTTTTTGGTCTTTTTGAGGAATTGCTTGAGGCTGCCTGATGATACGTACTCTGTGATGAAGATGACCTGCGAGGCGGCAAACTCACAGGCTTCACCAACAGTGGGTGCCCACAGCCACCTCACCCACTGGTGCCCCACCACCCCATGGCGTGCCCCACTACCCCATGGCGTGCCCAGGGGCTCACCCGTGCTCGAGACTCTGAGGCGTCCAGCCAGTACTTATGCAGTTTGACAATATTGGGGTGGTCTACCAGCGCCAGCTGCTCAAACATGGTCTGGATCTTCTCCTGGGAAGGGGGGTGCAGTCACCAGGATGATGGGGGAGTGGGGGGATGGGGCAGCGGGCCTTACCTCGTGGACCAAGAAGGCCTTCCTGTCAGCGAAGTGCAGCTCGTTCCACACCACCTCCACCCCCTCCTCAGTGTCCATGGCCAGGAACGTGCTCTGGACCCCCGGCATGTTTCCCTGATTCACCTGGGGGCTGTCTCTTATACACATCTTCCACCTTACTCGTCCTGACCTGCTCTCCCCTTTCAGAGGCTGCTGATGGCACTGCCATGGACATCTTCTCCTTTGGGATGTGCGCACTAGAGGTACTAACCCAGTGTAGCCTGGGGCCCTCCTCTCAGCTAGCTCCCCCAACCCCACCTGTTCCTTCCCCCTGCCTTTCGGGGAAGGCTCAGTCCCCGCTCACATCCTATCCACCAGCTGGAGGGTGTGAGGCAGGCACTGGCCTTCCAGGGAGAAGCTGGGGACCCGGGAGCAGAGGCGTGGTGTCCTAGGGCTGGGCTGTGGGTATCTGGGGCATGCTTCGGGTTTTTTTGAGGATGGTTCCCAGGAGGCTAACAGGTGATCTCAGAGGCATGGGGAGGTGGTCTCGAGAGACTGGCCCTTAAGGAAGTGGGGGTTTCTCACCAGGGCGTGGGGGCCAGGCTAAAGGAGTACGAGCGCGCATCGAGAAGGAGGCCGCCTGAGCGAGGCTTCTTCGGGCAGGTTCCCGGCCTTCTGGCTCCCCCAGAGTGCGCACGGCCCCGCGTGGCCCCCGGCCCCTCCACCCGAGGTGAGCAGCGACCTGCCCCGCCCCGCTGTGCCTACCTGCTCCCGCCGTTTCTGCCAGCGGCCGCACGGGCTCTCTTCCAGAATGTCGCTCTCGTCCTCACTCTCGTCCTCCCGTTCCCGCTCCCGGCCCCGCCTCGGCACCAGCTCCGGGGCCGCCATGGCTCGGCCGGTCCAGGCCACCGCCCTGCGCGCGATCCGCCGCCCAGCGCCGCCGCCGCTCTCCGCCCGTCCTGGCCCAGCGCCCAGACGCCCAGCTGGAAGCGGAGCTGCCGCCACCACCCCACTCCTGCTCCGGGGCCGCCATGGCTCGGCCGGTCCAGGCCACCGCCCTGCGCGCGATCCGCCGCCCAGCGCCGCCGCCGCTCTCCGCCCGTCCTGGCCCAGCGCCCAGACGCCCAGCTGGAAGCGGAGCTGCCGCCACCACCCCACTCCCTCGAGCCCCCACCCTGGTTCTGGGAATTGGGAGGCGCGGGCACGCGGCCGGCCCGGGGGTGGAGCCCGCCTGCCCCGCCGGAGCCGCCTCCCCGGGCCGGAGACGAAGCGGAGACTCCCAGCACAAGGCAGAGCCCTCGCCGCACCCCGCGAAGGCCCCACCTTTCCCCGCCCCGTGCCCCACCGCGTGGAACCCCACCCTGCCCGATGCCCCGCCCCGCGCCCCGCCACACCCACGAAGGCCCCGCCCAACAGTCCACAGCCCCGCCCCCCGAGGCCCCGCCCGCCTGGGTCCCAGCCAGGCTTCTGCTTGGACGCGCAGCTCTCGGCTGCCCAGGGACCAGCCTTAGCCCGGCGACCCGAGCGCGGGGGTTTCCGTGGGGGCCTGAGGCCAGGTCCGTCGGGGCCTCCCAAAAAGCGCGCTGGGCTGCGCTCACTGGCTCTGCCCAGCTCTGGAAGCCGCTCGTACTTCCTGCACTGCTTCCGTGCCTCACTCCGTCAAGCACATCGGGAAACCTGGCACGGTCCCCAGGCTCCCGCCTTGGGGTGAAGCCAGCGTGGAGCAGGTCGAGGGGCAGCCCACGTAGCCCGGGGTTGCACCAGGAGGATCTGAGGTCAGGCCACAGAGAAGGGTCCATCCCTCCTCGCTTGAGGAACACATGTCTCTCTTAAGAAGACAGAAAAATACCCAAGAGGTAGACTGCAATTCTGGGATGGAGGGAGCCTGGTGGGCTGCTGTCTATGGGGTCACACGGAGTCGGACACGACTGAAGTGACTTAGCAGCAGCAGCAGACTATAATTCAGTTCAGTTCAGTTCAGTCACTCAGTCCTGTCCGACTCTTTGTGACCCTATGAATTGCAGCACGCCAGGCCTCCCTGTCCATCACCAACTCCGGGAGTTCACTCAAACTCATGTCTGTAATTAGTGACCCCCAATACTTTCCTGGGCTCCCCTGGTGGCTCAGAGGGTAAAGCGTATGCCTGCAATGCGGGAGACCCGGTTCGATCCCTGGGTCGGGAAGATCACCTGGAGAAGGAGATGGCAACCACTCTGGTACTCTTGAAAATCCCATGGAGAAGCCTGGTAGGCTACAGTCAACAGGGTCAGAAAATCGGACAGGACCAAGCAATTTCACTTCACTTTCACTTCTTTCCTACTATCTTCTTCCTCTCACCTGCTGGGTTCCTATTCACCCTTCACTTTCTCTTTCTGGGGAGAAAGACTGTGGACCCAGGTAGCTACTTTCTCTCAACCCTGAGCTCCAGTGTCTCCAGCTTGGTCCAAAGGCCTTCAGCCCTGCTGGTTTCAGAGTCACCTACAACATCTCACTCCCCCACCTTCTGCACAGACTTAACTCCACTGCTGTCATCCTGATGCCCGATGGGACCAGCAAGGTTCCCGCGTTCCACACTCCACTCACCCAAGGTGATCCTGAGAAAATACCATTCATTGTTCAGAACTCTTTATGAAAATGGAGGGACCAGGAAGACTTGGCCCAATGCCATCTGTACCAACCAGGCACTCTGTGATCAATGTCTGAAGCTCCAGGATCATCCAAGACTTAGACCTAAACCCATGGGAAGCAGAGACCATGCTGGATACAGCTGTATGTCACCTTAGGTTATCAGTGCTTATTGTCCTTGATTAATATATTTATAAGGAGAGGGAATTTTGTGGAGGAACTTTCAAAAAGTTGAAATCAAAGAAGAGAGCTTTGTTGACATACAAACAGTTTCTTGTAAACTGTAAAAGCCATGGAGTGGAGTGAGGTACATGCATGTTCAGTCGTGTTCGACTAAGTGGCCCTAAAGACTGTCGCCTGTGAGGCTTCTCTGTCCATGGAATTCTCCAGAAAGAATACTGCAGGGGGTATTACTCCTACAGG
Organism: Madoqua kirkii; assembly: GCA_006408675.1. Taxonomy (NCBI): domain Eukaryota; kingdom Metazoa; phylum Chordata; class Mammalia; order Artiodactyla; family Bovidae; genus Madoqua; species Madoqua kirkii. Next base: position 182 of record SJYC01022272.1, on the reverse strand, counting down.
GAATCTTCCAACCTCAGAGTCTGAACCTGCAGCTTCTGCATTGGCAGGCAAATTCTTTACCACTGAGCAAACTGGGAAGCCATTGAAAAGGCCATCAGTTCAGTTCCGTTTAGTAGCTCAGTCGTGTCCAACTCTTTGTGACCCCATGGACCACAGCATGCCAAGCCTCCCTGTCCATCACC
>SJYC01022265.1:0-51863 GCA_006408675.1 Madoqua kirkii | reverse complement strand
ATCTTTTAGGATTTGAAATAGCTCCACTGGAATTCCATCACCTCCACTAGCTTTGTTCTTAATGATATTTCCTAAGGCCCACTTGACTTCATATGATAGGATGTCTGGCTTTATGTGAGTGATTACACCATCATGGTTATCTGGGTCATGAAGATCTTTTTTGTATAGTTCTTCTGTGTATTCTTGCCATCTCTTTTTAATATCTCCTGTTTCTGTGAGGTCTGTACCATTTCTTTTCTTTATTGAGCTCATCTTTGTGTGAAATGTTGCCTTGGTATCTCTAATTTTCTTGAATAGATCACTAGATCACCTGAAACTAACACATTGTAAATCAACTATACCCCAATTCCATGAATAGAGGTACCTTGTGAGCTAGAGTTCTTTGGGGTCAAAAAGAGTCAGACATGACTGAGTGACTGAAGAGAAGATACCCCAATAAAATTTTTTTAGAAGATTAAAAGTTATGCACACTATAGTCCACGGGTGAATTATTGGAGATAGTTTCACATTAAGAAAGGGAGAATCCATGACATGAGAGAATATTGCTTTCTCTATGTAAAGATTTTGGTATTTACCTCTAAGTGGATATCTAGGATATATTCAAACTTGAACATAAAAAAGTTTGGTAAGGTAGAACCAAATCTTTTACCTTTTGGGGAAGTAAAAGCTAAGACAGTGTCCAGTGAACTCTGGGAGGGCATTTATGTACCCAGTTGCCCTTGACTTTTGTGTGCAAACTTACACATCAGTGCTGATTGGCAGTACACTGTTTTTAAGGTTCCCTTCTAAGTACAATTAAAGTCATACAGCAAACTATGTGTTACAATCAAAGAGGAAATAGTAATGCACAGTTTTAAATATTAGAGAGAATAAATAAAAACATCTATGATGTTTCACATGGCAAACACCAGCCCTTCTCAGACTGTGAGAACTGCCATGAACCTGTCTTTCAGGAACAGGTCTGAGTCTGATCTGGAAAAGGAGAACTTATCCAGACACTATGTTTCATTGGAGAGTACTGACTATTCTAATATGGATTCAATCAGGCTATCATTTGCAGAGTTAAAACTATGGATACTGGGCTTCCCTGGTGGCTCAGTGGTACAGAATCTGCCTGCCAATGCACGAGACATGAATTCAATCCCTGACCTGGGAAGATTCCTTGTGCATAGAGGAACAAAGCCTGAGGACCACAACTACTGAACCTGTGCTTTGGTGCCCGGGAGCCACAACTACTAAAGACGGTGTGTCCTAAAGCCCATACTCTGCAGCAAGAGAAGTCACCATAATGAGAAGTCCAGACACCACAACTGGAGAGTAGCCCCGACTTGATGCAACTAGAGAAAAGCCTTAGCAGCAAAGAAGACACAGTGCAGACAAAACTTAAAAAAGAAAAGGAAAGAAAACCTACAGATACCATGCTATGAATAAAGTGAATAAACAATGAGAAAAATGTTACTTCACTGGTTAACTTTTCACCCCTGACTACTAAGGGAACAAATCCTCTGAAAAGCTTCACACATTGTTTTTTCTCTCTTTCCTTGCATTTTCAACAGTGTGCTGTGTGTGGTAGGTGGGGGTATAGGGCTACTGGATTCACCAAGACTCTGGGAAAATAAATGGAAGAATCAGTGACTTGACCCACACTATATTTGCACAAAGACTTTCTCCAAAACACATTTTGAAAACACTTTCAAAAGTCAATGCCAAAGAAAGAATTTTAAAGGCTGCCAGGGAACCACGGATGATACCTTCCAAGGAACCTCCATTAGACTAATAGCAGATTTTTCAACAGAAACTTAATAGACATGGAAGAGGGGAGAAGGATGAAAGTATCATTTTCAAGATACTGAAAGATAAAAGCTGTCAGCCAAGAATACCCTACCCAGCAAAATTATCATTCGACTATAAAGGCAAAATAGGGAGTTTTCTCAGACAAACAAAAGTTGAGAAAGTTCATCAAGTTTCAGTAACTTTTTCTGCATTACATAAAATGTCAAAAGAAGCTCCTTTACTAGAAACAAAAGGCAAAATTTTGAGTAGATAATGACAGACATAATCAGGAAGTTAAATATTTATATCAAAATAGGTTTTTGAAAAAAAAAAAAAAAACACTTTATTATAGAGACTTCCCCAGGAGTCCACTGGTTAAGACTCCAACATAGGAGGTGCAGATTTGATCCCTGGTCCAGAAACTAAGGTCTCACATGCTGCCATAGGGTGCAGCCAAATAAATAAATAAAAACACTTAATTATAGCATAAATGTTAAAAGGAGAAGTGTTAGATTTCCTCATTTGCATCCATTATTTTTAATTTGAGAAACAACTCTATGACTGCTTGTCATGGGGTTTGATGGTAACTCTTGTGGTTTCAGATCTTAGGTTAGGCTTCAGGATTATTCAGTCTGAATGTCAGGTTTCATACATCAATTCCAAACAGGCCAGTATTACTATGACCTTTTAGTATTTTCCTGGGAGAATCTTAGCTGAATTTCTGAATGAATCCCATGGTTTTTCAAATCCATAGTGTTTGGCACTGCAGTTTCCATGGGTCCTTGTTGGCAAAGACTATTTTTGGTGACTTTGATTCCAAAGAATAAAACATACAAATTATTATCGAACTAGGAATTTTGCCCCAGTTGGCTGAGTTCTACAACTACAAGGCTCTTCTTTCAGTCTGCCTCGAGCATGGGTGACATTCAGAGGCTGTACCATCTTAGATTTTCTCTCTGAACCTTGCTATAGTTCAGTGAATATACGTTCTTTATCTTTGTGGTACTATAGGTCAGCATGGATTGAAGTAGTTACTTTGCTGTGTGAGTTATGAAATAATCTGGCACCTCCAACTGCTGTGCAGGCAGAAAATGACCAGATGAGGAAAATGAAAGTTGCTCAATCATGTCCAGCTCTTTGTGACCCCATGGACTAGTCCATGGAATTCTCCAGGCCAGAATTCTGGAGTGGGTAGCCTTTCCTTTCACCAGGGGATCTTCCCAAGCCAGGAATCAAACCCAGGTCTCCAATACTTCATGTGGATTCTTTACCACCTGAGCCACAGGGGAAGCCCAAGAACACTGGAGTGGATAGCCTATCCCTTCTTCAGCCTATTCCTTCTCTTCTAGATGAGGAAAACTGCCACAAATTTGTAGAGGTAGGCAAGTCAGTTCAAAGACATGGAAGGTCCTTTGAAGTCAAATTCCACTCTCCTTAGGAGGGAAATAGCCCTTTGAAAACTAGTTTATCCAAAACTATTCCACACACTTTCATGTAGATCACTTGGAAGTCTGCTAACCTGCTTTGCTAAGACATAGGTGATGACCACAAAATAGCCTATTTGTCACTCTAGCTCACCTTCATAGACCTGAAAACTATTAGAAACACTGACAAGTTGAGTGCTGAATTCTTTAACAGTGGTGTCATGAGATAATCACAAAATCCGACTCTTGCAGATCCTCAAAAAAGTTCTTTAAAAAGTTGAAAGAAATAAACTGTTAGAGGATTCAGCAGAGTGGTATAGCAGAGGTGTGCTGGGCCCATAATGCAGAAGCTGATGGATCAAAATCGCGCTCTGCTCTTTGTTTAAGGATTCCTAAACTGGTGGCTCAAACAGTAAAAAAAAATCTGTCTGCAATGCAGGAGACCTGGGTTTGATCCCTGGGTCAGAAGATTCCCTGGAGAAGGGAATGGCAACCCACTCCAGTACTCTTACCTGGACAATCCCATGGACAGAGGAGCCACAAGGATTATAGTTTGTGGGGTAGCAAAGAGTCAGACCCCTGAGCAACTAACACTTTCACTTTCAAACTGTTCGAAGGAATAAAAATTGGACCCTACATTGTTTATCTTAACACTAGATTATTTTTAGAGTAGTTGTTGGATTGACAGGGAAATCCTTCCTCTCCTCCCTACCCCCCACTACATTTTGCCCTGTTATTAGCATTTTGCGTGGCTCTTTTGTTAAAACTGATAAGCTAATATTGATACTTTACTATTAAGCAAGGGCCATAGAGTGGAAAACAATTCAAACTTTTAGTTGTACAGCAGCTCTATGCATACTAAAAAATGCATATTGACATAAGAATCCACTATTACTGTAGACATAATATAGAATAGTTTCACCACCCTGAACATTCTGTGCGCTCCAGTATCCATCTTTCTCTTTCTTTCCTCTTTTAAATCCCTGGCAACATTGATCTTTTTACTCTCTTTATATTTTGCTTTTTCCAGAATGTTATACAATTGGAATCATATATATAGTATGTAGCTTTTTAAGGTGGCTTTTTTCACATAGCAATATGCATTTAATTTTCCTCCATGGCTTTTCATATCCTGATAGTTTATTTCTTATCACTAAATAAGATTCTACTAATGGGATAAAATTATGTCTCTGTATCCAATGAATCTCTATACTTATAACTTGGGTGGCTCAGTGGTAAAGAATTCACTTGCCAAGCAGGACTCAGGTTCGTCCCTGGGTCAGGAAGATTCTCTAGATAATGACGTGGCAATCCACCCAGTATTCTTGCCTGGGAAATCCTGTGGACAGGGGAGCCTGGTGGGCTACAGTCAAGGAGTCACAAAGAGTTGGACACAACTTAGTGACTAAACACCAATTAGTAAAACTAGCATAACCATTCATGTGCAAGATTTTGTGTGGACATAAGTTTTCAGCTTATTTGTATAAATATCCAAAAGCACAATTGCTGGATCTCTTACTAAGAGTATGTTTAGTTTTGTAAGAAACCCCAAACTATTGACCAAAAAGAACAGTACCATTTTGCATTCCCAGGACTCATGAAGGAGAGATTCTATCGCAACATTCAATGTTGTCACTGCTTTGAGTCTAGCCATTCTGATAGGCATGTAGGAGAACCTAATGGTTTATTTTTGGTTTTTGGTTTTTGTTTTTCCAGTTTGCAAGTCCAAATGGCACATACTTTTTATATGCATATTTTCCAGCTGAGTATCTTCTTTGGTAAAGTGTCCAAGAATATTTCTTTCTGTGTTTCCAGAGGATAAAAGTGGGACTCAAAAATTAAGGACCAGTCCCAGGTCATACAACTGCACACTCTAAAGTCACAATGAACAGAAAACTTTCTGGCTTCCAGTATAGAGACTTGTCCACTAGCCTCTCTTAAGTCCAAGCACTGAAGTAAAGTAAAAATAAAAATCTAAAAAAAAAAAAAAAAAGAACCAATTAGTAGCAGAGCTTGGATTCAAGCATATTTTAGTCTAGAGTCTCCAAGAGTAAAAATATCTTAGTATTTTATTACATTTTATCATCTGACTAGTCTATTATCAACTATTTAAATGCAATTAATGTTTTTAATATATCTGTTTGCAGTACATGCTCTATTGCTTACATATTGGTAGATTTTAAAAACTGTTTTAAAATAACCTGTAACCATGTATCTTAGTAAGTGTTTCAATACATTGTAATTGAATGTGTAATTAAATTCATCTATGACAAGAATGTAAAAAAAAAAAAAATACAGTAACAAGGACCAAGAACTTAGACCTTGCCCTATAAGATTGCAGCTTATTCCTACAAATGATAATATATTTTCTACTCAAGATAAGTTTCCAAACAGTAACAAGAGTATGAGGCAAAACCCAGGTGCAGTGTTTCTCATCCAGCACTCAGCTGTGAAGGAAAGTTATACGGCTCAATATCGCCTGGAGTTAAAACTCCCCTCCAGGTCCTCCTCACCATTCTATGCAAAACAAAGAACTCTCTCACCCGAAGGGAAAAAAATGGACTTTAAGGTTGATTGTGACCAGCTCCCAGCCCATCCAGCCTCTGGCCGATCTCCAGAATTCCTTGCCCAGACATTTAAGAGATAAGTACTCCAAACAACCTTGGAGGAGAACAGCCCCCCTAAGACAGTAGCTTTCCACATATATGCCTGTAGTACTTACTCTTTCTTGGGTTAGTGCAGCAGCTCACTAACCTGACTGCTGCCCCTTCTTGCCTCATTAAAGGTGATCTGTTTCTGTAAAGTGCTAGTCTGGTTCTTTTTCTGAATTCACCTTCTCTAACTCCCTTACCCTACCTTTTTTGGTGCAGAAACCATGGAGGTTGTGTCCTTCTCATTCTCCATGGCCAGCTCTTTGGAGCGTGGAAGCCTGCTGAGCTCACTTTCCCGCTCGGACTTTCAAGATCTCCTTGAGAGGATACCCTGTGCCTTCGTGAGTGGTACAAGTCCTGTGTGAGGGCTTTATTGGTTTTCCATGTAACCCAAGGTAAACTGGTCTCTCCCTCTCTCTCTCTCTCTCTCTCCCTCTTTTCTCTACACTTTCTTTTCCAAGAGACCGACCAACTCCAGGACAGAGGCCTTTTGCCATTCGACCTCCATCCATCCACCATGAATTCTCGCCTGACCCAGTAGCCCAAGTAAGCTCGGACGGTACTCCAGGGCACCAAAGACTATCCTTTCTGGGTTCCCAGAGAAGCCCCTGGCCAAAAGGCCTTCTGGGGAGGTAAGTGGAGGACGCCCTTCCCTCCTTCAGAGCCTCTCTCTCTTTCTTTGCCTGGTCAAAAGATTAAGTGACAACCTTTTCTCCCGACTGGACAGTCGCTAGCCATTTGCTATGGAGTCAAGCCAATCCATCTCACTCTCCCTTGGCCTGCGTAAAATGAAACCTCAAACCTCTATTCTTGACCGATCTCAAGCTTCATAAACTCAAGTCACTTTGCACTCAAACTTGGCCTCAATACAAACTGGATGACCAAAACCACTTGCTGAGTTTGGGGCTTTCGATTTCAATATTTTATCAGATCTCACTAACTTCCTCAAATGGAATGGCAAATGGTCAGAGGTCCCATATATTCAAGCCTTCTGGGACCTTAGAAGCCATCCTTCTCTTTGCAAGGACTGTTCTACCTATCAAATCCTCCTCTGCTCTCTCCCCCCCCTCCATTACTTAAGAATCCAAATCTAAAGCCCCTCAAAGGCCCCCTAAACCACCAGCTCCTGATTCTGACTCGGCAGATGAGCCTCCGGTTATGCTCCGAGTCCAAGTCTCCGAATAGACTGAGAGAACAAGTCCACCAGGGCAATGCAAAGGCAAGAAGGGAGTTTATTTATTGCTAACTCGAGTTAGGGTACTCTGCCACATCCAACACAGTGGAGTAAGGCAAGAGGGCCCAGAGCCCTGAATTACAGCAGTATTTATAGACTTAGAACAAAGACAGGGAGTTGGCAAGAGTGTTCTTGGTACCTATTAATTGGCTAAATTTTGCAAGGGATTCTTGGTATGTATTAATTGGCTAAGTTTTGCACATGCGGGCTTGCTTAAGGGACATTTCATGTTACCTGGGCTAGCTCTAACCAGGCTATGGGGAGTATGCTGACTGGCTGAGTCTCAAGGTCGGGGGGATGATGATCTCAGCTCCTTCTGGGCAGTGACCCAGCTTTTTCTGTGATGGTAGCTCTGGCTACTTTAGTCCTTGAAGCTTGTCATGGCTTCTGTCAGGTCTCAACACCTCCCTGCCACCCAGAGAGAAAGCTTCCAGAGACGAAACCCCATCCTCTAGCCCTTCCTCCTCCAAAACAGTCTGAAACCCCAAAAGATATTTCCATCCCCGCTCCATTGGCCAGGACCTGAAGCAACCACATGTTTCCTTTCAGAGAGGTAGTGGGACCAGAGGGCCCTACATGAGTTCATATGCCTTTCTCAATTGCTGATATGAGCCAAATTGAGGAAAAATTGGGATCCTCTTCAGAAAATCCTACTAGATATAAAAAAGAATTCCTCCACCTTACACAAGCATATCATTTAACCTGCAATGATCTTTATTACATCCTAAATGCCACTTTAACCCCTGATGAAAAGAAATGGATACGGCAGGCAGCCCAGACTCATGCTGATCAGCTGCATAATCAAGACAGGACTAACCTGGTGGCTGATGATGCAGTCCCTTTACCTGAGCCAGGGTGAACACATCAAGCAGGTGAAGCCGGCATCCAGTACCTGCATCATATGATCACCTGTTTACTAGAAGGAATGCTAAAAAGCTCTCACATTCATGTTAACTACTATAAGATTAGGGAAGTGACTCAAGAAAAAGATCAAAATCCTGCCTTTTTTCTTTTTTTTTTTCTTACTGAGGCAGTCCAAAAATACACTAATCTAGATATTTCCACCCCCACCGGACTTCTGTACCTACACATCCAGTTCATAAGCCAGTCAGCCCCCAATGTTCACTGAAACTAGGCCAGTTAAAGAAGTGCTCTGAAATGCCTCAGTGAGATCTCCTAGAAATAGCCTTTAAAGTTTTCAACAATAGGGAGGAAGAAGCGAAAAAAGAAAAGGAAAGAAAGGCCAAATATGCTTTGTTTGTTGCAGCTATACAAGAAAAAAATTCAACCTCTTTGGCCCATCAATCTCGGCCCACCCATATGGGGCCTAACCCTCCAGGCCCCTACTTCAGATATAACCAAACAAGACACTGGGCTAGGTCTTGCCGAAATCCCCAGCCACCCACCAAACCCTGTCCCACCTATAAACAATGGGGCCACTGGAAAATAGATTGTCCTCAGACACTACCCACCAAATCTTGGGGTCCACCCCAGGCCCAACAACAATGGGCCAGGAGAGAGACTCAGGCAAGCCCCGGCAACCCAGACCATGGTTTCTCGGATGAAGTGAGAGATGATCCAATTGTCCCTGAGTTATTCCAGTAATGGAGCCCAAGCTCCAGACCCCAAGTCCACCCCATACAGATGGACTCAGAGCTTCTGGTAATTTGCACAGTGGCTGGACACAAAGTCTCATTCCTAATAGACACTGGAGCGGCCTTTTCACTTTTAACCTCCTTTAAGGGCCCTCTCCAACCTTCAGAAGTGGCCATCAAAGGGGGTCTCAGGCATCCCTTTTTACCCCAAAATAACCCCTCCTCTCCTTTGTTCCTTTGACAAAACAACACTAACATATTCTTATATAGTACCTCCTCAGTGCCCAATGGCATTGATGGGACGTTATCTTCTGACTAAGCTACAAACTGTTATAAACCTCCCGTTCTTAGATCCCATATCAATTCTTTGCATCCAAATGGCACCCAAACCCCTGGCCAGCCCTCACTCCCAAAACCTTCCTGACCTTCCCCTGATAGATTCTCAGGTCTGGGACACTGAAGCCCTGTCAGTAGCCCGACACCATTCTCCCATACAGGTCTTTCTTAAAAATCCCTCTCAAGAAATAACCCAAACTCAACATGCCCTGACCACAGAATCCCAACAAAGACTTAAACCAATAATCTCCCAACTGCTTAAAGCTGGTCTTTTGTGGCCTATCTATCCTCCTCATAATACTCCTATACTGGCAGTTGAAAAGGGACCCCTCTCCTGACATCTAGTTCAAGATCTTCACAAGATCAGAAGCCATTATACCCATATACTCTGTGGTCACTAACTCTACACCCTTCTCTCACATATTCCCCCTGACAACTCTATTTCCTGGTATTAGACCTCAAAGATGCTTTCTTTACTATATACCTCTACATCATTTCCTCACAGCCCCTATTTGCCTTCACCTGGACGGATCCAGACACATGTCAATGTCAACAATTAACTTGGACCATTTTACCACAAGGGTTTAGAGATAGCCCTCATTTTTTCAGTCAAGCCCTTCAAAGAAACCTACAAACTTTAGACCTAGGCTTTACTACCTTACTCCAATATGTAGACGATTTTTTGTTATGTAGTTCCTCTCGCCATAACTGCCTAGTCCACACTGCAAAGGTATTAAATGCCCTAGACAACTGGGGCTACAGAGCCTCACTCTCCAATGCACAAATTGCTTCCACCACTGTCAATTACATGAGATTACTTCTCACACCCACATCCAAAATAATTCCAGCTCAGAGACTTGAAGCCTTGACACAGACCCCCAGGCCCCAAACCAAGAGAACTTCTTCCTCTATTAGGTCCTTAAACTTTTTCCAAACATGTGTCCAAACATTGGCCCTCCACACAAATTCTCTCTCCCAAGCTACTTGAGAAAATTTAGATGAACCCTATTGGCCCCCACCTCTCTCCACACCCTAATTCAGACTCTTATCAAGCATTTACTACAGGCCCCTTCTCTTTACTCACCTGATAACACCAAGCCTTTTTTCCTTTTTGTATTCTCTACAAGGACATGTCTTAGGGATTCTGTGCAAAAAAGCAGGGACATTATGAGGGCCTCTAGCTTACTTATCTAAACAACTAGATCTCATCACACTCAGATGGCCACCTTATCTCCAGGCCTTAGCTGCAACCACCGTCTTAATACCTGAAGCCCAGAAACTAACCTGAATGTTCCTCTAAATATATGCTCTCCTCATTTCTTCAAAGATTTATTCTCTCATCGGGCTTTCCTTTCTCTGCCCCTTGGTCAACTACAAAGCCTCCAGGGACACATCATCGACTCATTTCTTTCTTTTATGCCTTTTAAACCTCTTAATCCTGCTAGCTTACTCCCTACACCAGATCCAGAAACAGACTGGATCTCATGACTGTGTTCAGACCTTAGATATGACACTTATCCATTTGAATATATAACTGATGAGCCCCTTACTGACCCCACAGTCCCATCCTAGTTTATAGACGGCAGTGCCCAGAAACAAGCCCTGTTTGGGGCTGGATCCACTATAGCCCGAGCTTCCCTGGTGGTCCAGACAGTAAAGCATCTGCCTACAATGTGGGAGTGGAGATGGTAATGACAACCCACTCCAGTACTCTTGCCTGGCAAATCCCATGGGCAGAGGAACCTGATAGGCTGCAGTCCATGGGAACGCAAAGAGTCGGACATGATTGAGTGACTTCACTTTCACTTTTCACTTTTATGCATTGGCGAGGGAAATGGCAACCCACTCCAGTGTTCTTGCTTGGAGAATCCCAGGGACTTGGGAGCCTGGTGGGCTGCCGTCTATGGGGTAGCACAGAGTCGGACACGACTGAAGTGATTTAGCAGCAGCAGCAGCAGCAGCACAGTGCGGGAGACCTGGGTTCAATCCCTGGGTTGGGAAGATCTCCTGGAGAAGGAAATGACAACTCACTCCAGTATTCTTGCCTGGAAAATTCCATGGATGGAGGAACCTGGTAGGCTACAGTCCATGAGGTTGCAGAGTAGGACACGACTGAGCGACTTCATTCACTCACTTCACGCTGTAGTCCAGGGACAGCCCGACAAAGTTATCCCTCCTCGCATCATCAAGTCAGCCACACTCCCAGCTCACACATCCTCACAACAGGCTGAACTGATAGCTCTTACACAAGCTTTGACCCTAGCCAAAGACCAAAAGATGAACATTTACACTGACTCCAAATATGTCTATAACATACTACATTCTAACATTATAATCTGGAGGGAGAGGGGATTCTTCACTCAGAAGGACACAACTATTCTCAGTGCTCCTTTTATTTCTGAACTCCTCCATGCATCTCAGCTCCCCAAACAAGCTGCTGTAATATATTGCCGGGAACATCAGTGACATAGTCCTATCTCCTTTTACAACAATATAGCAGATCCCAAACAAAGAAGCAGGCTGCCTCTGTTAGTCCTGTCTTTACTATGGCCCAAATAGATGAGCCTAACGTCTGCCCATTACTTTGATATTTGCATTCTCTTTTCCACCCCTTTACAAAAGTACTTAAGACTTTCCTTCAGAACTTTATTGAATTAACTAAAGACGAGGTGACTTATTTAATTAATCTGACTCAAACTTGTACCATTTGTCAGCAGACAAATCCTAATTCTAACATTCACCCCCCTCCTTTCCCCACCCACCAAATTGCGGACATCTTCCCGCACAAGACTGGCAGGTAGATTTCACTCACATGCCACCTGTAAAAAGGGTTAAATTTCTCTTAGTCTTCATACATACATTTTCTTGATAGATTGAAGCTTTCCTATCTACTGACAAACAAGCCCCTACTGTGGCTCAGCTTATTCTTATTGAAATCCTCCCTAGGTCTGGAGTGCCTTCTTCCCTCCAGTCTGACAATGGGCCCAAGTTCACATCCCAAATCACACAAAGTATTGCATGAGCCCTTCAAGTTACTTGGAGGTTTCTTCACATTCCTTATCATCCCTGGTCTTCCAGTAAGGTTGAGAGAGGCAACCGAGTCCTAAAAAAAAAAAAACTCTGACCTAATTAATGATTGATCTTCATCAAGACTAGACTAAACTCCTCATTTTAGTCCTCTAAAGATCCGGGCCTTACCAAAAAAAAACCCCTTAAATATCAGTCCATTCAAGGCCATTATGGGAGGCCCATAATACCTTTGGGTCTTCCCCATTCCCAGGACAGTCCCAAACTGCCTTCCCACCTTCCTTTTCCTTTACTTGCCCAGATAGGAGATGCCCTTTGGCAACATGTAGATAATTTACTCCCTCGACAGCAACCCAGTCTTCCATACCCATCCCTTCAAACAGGAGACAAAGTCTACATGACAGTTCACTCCTACTCAGATCTAACCCCAAAATGCCAAGGACCCTACAAGGTAATTCTGCTGACCCCTATTGCTACAAAATTAAAATAAATCACCCCTTGGGTACACATCACCAGGTTAAAAAAGGTTATGCAGCCCAATGATGAAAATGCTTGTCAGACTAATACTTATCAAATTTCTCACACAGGCCCTAAAACTCTAAAGTTCTCACGGCTTCCACCAGCCTCAACTGGTGATGGATGAGCCTATTGATTTCACAGCTTCAATTATTCCTGGAACAACTTCTAGCAGATATCTGGGTCTCGAGTCCTCAAGGATCCACACTTGAACACATTGAAGATTACACCTCCACCCTGTGGCTACAAGAAACATTTTATAACTTTTACCCCTTTGAAATCCAATTCTTTTCCATAGTAATCTATCTTATGCTCACTTCCCCAAATGTTGTTTAATATCTTCTTCTTATCCTCCCTTCTTCCTCTGACCCATGAACTCCTTCAACATCCTAACCTCAACTATCTATTCCAGACTCTTAATTTAAACAGACCTTTCTCAATGCCAGAGAAGGCAATGGAAACCCACTCCAGTATTCTAGCCTGGAAAATCCCATGAACGGAGGAGCCTAGTAGGCTGCAGTCCATAGGGTCGCTAAGAGTCCAACACGACTGAGCGACTTCACTTTCACTTTTCACTTCCATGCATTGGAGAAGTAAATGATAACCCTCTCCAGTGTTCTTGCCTGGAAAATTTCAGGGATGGGGGAGCCTGGTGGGCTGCCATCTATGGGGTCACACAGAGTCGGATACTACTGAAGCAACTTAGCAACAGCAGCAGCTTCTCAATGCTTCTAACCCACAATTGGCTAAAGACTGCTGGATATGTTTATTCATAATTCCTCTGTGAGATTCATCCCTCCCCATATCCATCCTCAACTGGACCACAGGTAACATGTCTTTACACCACTCATACTTTGGAGAGCCTTTATTTGTCTCATATCTTAAATATCATCACACTAGTGACCAAATCCTAAATTCAGACATACTCCTAATATCTTTACTCACCAAACTTTTCTCCTTCAATGAAAAATGTCCAATAGAAGGCCTTATTGCCCACAGAGAAACACTGTTACAACCAGCTTTTTTTTTTTGCATATCCAGAAATTCCCAAAACAGTTCATATGACCATGGACACAATCCCTAACTCCATGTGCAACTATATCTCCACTTCTTTGCCACTGGAAAGGCGATGTATAATGTTTCCGGTACTACAGGACACTCTTTAACCTTTTCAGGGTGGTTTCCCTCAACATATTCCTCCACTTCTCCCATTATTGGGGACACTTTAGTGGGGTCTGTGAGCATCCTTGAATGAATGATCAAACCCCCTTCCCCTGACCCCTGACTCCTTTTTTTCACCATTGACTTCAGCTGTTGTATTACGACACCTGGCCTACTTTTCCTGTGTGGGACGTCTACATACCTGTCTCTACCTACTAATTGGACCAGGACCTGCACCCTGGTATACTCCAATCCAAACATTTTAATAGCCCTCAATGATCAGCCCTTGCCTATTCCTCTCATCCACAAGTGAATAAAATGAGCCATTCATTTCAATCCCCTCTTAGTAGGAATAGGAATAGCGGCTGAATTGGAAAAGTAACCGCTGGCTTAACCACCTCCATCCAAAACTATCAGACACTATCTAAAGACCTATCAGACAGCCTCCAGGAACTAGCTCAAGGCCTAATAACTATCCAAAATCAGCTTGATTCCTTGGTGTCCATAGTTTTACAAAACTGAAGATTAGATCTACTCACTATAGAGAAAGGAGGTCTGTACCTCTTTCCAGATGAATTCCGCTGTTTCTATGCCACCAGTCCTTTACTGCCCAAGGAGGTACAAAAAACCTTCCAGATCGAGCCTCATAAATCAGCCAGAAATTAAACAACTCCTGGCAGTCATGCTTAACAGACTGGAAATGGATGCCTTGAGTTTTATGCCTTCTCGGGCCATTAATTTTTATCATCCTCCTACTTACCTTTGAACCTTGTTTGTTTAATCTTTTCCTGGGATTCCTCCAAGACTGAATCTGAGCCATTTCCCGAGACCAAGTCAAGACTGTTCTTTTGCTGGAGACCCTGACAGCTATAATAGAAAATCAACACTACAGGTCTTAGACTTCCTCTCAGACCACGAACCTCTGACCTTCATTTATCAGCACCAAGAAGCCCTGGGCATTAGCAACGCCCACCTCTCTTTCTCTTTTTGTATACATTCCTTAGGGTCTGAAATGAAGGAAAGTTCAGTTCAGTTCAGTCGCTCAGTCATGTCTGACTCTTTTCGATCCCGTAAACTGCAGCATGCCAGGCCTCCCTGTCCATCACCAACTCCCGGAGTTCACTCAGACTCGCGACCATTGAGTCAGTGATGCCATGCAGCCATCTCATCCTCTGTCATCCACATGGCTCAAAATAGCCTGGAGTTAAAACTCCCCTCCAGGTCCTTCCCAGCATTCTATGCAAAAAAAAAAAGAACTCTTTCACTGGGAGGGAAAAAAATGGACATTAATGTTGATTTTGCCCAGCTCCCAGCCCATCCAGCCTCTGGCCGATCTCCAGAATTCCTTTCCCAGCCATTTAAGACATAATTACTAAGAACAACCTTGGAGAAGAACAAGGCCCCCTTAAGAGTTCAGTTCATTTCATCTCAGTCGCTCAGTAGTGTCTGACTCTTTGCAACCCCATGAATCACAGCATGCCAGGCCTCCCTGTCCATCACAAACTCCCGGAGTTCACTCAGACTTACGTCCATCGAGTCGATGATGCCATCCAGCCATCTCATCCTCTATCGTCCCCTTCTTCTCCTGCTCCCAATCCTTCATAGCATCAGGGTCTTTTCCAATAAGTCAACTCTTTGCATGAGGTGGCCAAAGGATTGGAGTTTCAGCTTCAGCATCAGTCCTTCCAGTGAACAACCAGGATTGATCTCCTTTAGGATGGACTGGTTGGATCTCCTTGCACTCAAGAGTCTTCTCCAACACCACAGTTCAAAAGCATTAATTCTTTGGTGCTCAGCATTGTTCACAGTCCAACTCTCACATCCATACGTGACCACTGGAAAAACCATAGCCTTGACTAGATGGACCTTTGTTGGCAAACTAGTATCTCTGCTTTTCAATATACTATGTAGGTTGGTTAGAACTTTCCTTCCAAGGAGTGTCTTTTAATTTCATGGCTGCAATCACTATCTGCACTGATTTTGGAGCCCCCCAAAAATAAAGTCTGACACTGTTTCCACTGTTTCCCCATCTATTTCCCATGAAGTGATGGGACCAGATGTCATGATCTTAGTTTTCTGAATGTTGAGCTTTAAACCAATTTTTTCACTCTCCTCTTTCACTTTCAGCAAGAGGCTTTTTAGTTCCTCTTCACTTTCTACCATAAGGGTGGTGTCATCTGCGTACCTGAGGCTATTGATATTTCTCCCGACAATCTTGGTTCCAGCTTGTGCTTCTTCCAGCCCAGCATTTCTCATGATGTGCTCTGCCTATATGTTAAATAAGTTAGGTGACAATATACAGCCTTGACATACTCCTTTCATGATTTGGAACCAGTCTGTTGTTCCATGTCCAGTTCTAACTCTTGCTTCCTGACCTGCATACAGATTTCTCAAGGGGCAGGTCAAGTGGTCTGGTATTTCCATCTCTTTCAGAATTTTCCATAGTTTATTGTGATCCACACAGTCAAAGGCTTTGGCATAGTTAATAAAGCAGAAATAGATGTTTTTCTGGAACTCTTTTGCTTTTTGATGATCTAGTAGATGTTGACAATATGATCTCTGGTTCCTCTGCCTTTTTGAAGACCAGCTTGAACATCTGGATACTCATGGTTCACATATTGCTGAAGCCTGGCTTGGAGAATTTTGAGCATTACTTCATTAGTGTATGAGATGAGTGTAATTGTGCAGTAATTTGAGCATTCTTTGGCATTGCCTTTCTTTGAGATTTCAATGAAAACTGACCTTTTCCAGTCCTGTGGCCACTGCTGAGTTTTCCAGATTTGCTGGCATATTGAGTGTAGCACTTTCACAGCATCATCTTTCAGGATTTGAAATAGCTCAACTGGAATTCCATCACCTCCACTAGCTTTGTTCATACCCATGCTTCTGAGTTGGCCCCACTTTCCCCAGTGCCTGTGATGGCTGATGGCCATGTCCCCCTCAGTAGGCATCAGTGCCAAGCAAGAGTGGCTGGAGGAGGAGCCTGTGCAGGGGGCATGTCCTGGACTGAGGTGGTCCTGCAGGCTGTTCAGAGCATCAAGCAGTGCCCCATGGACTTGAGAGCAGTCACATGTGCACACACTCTTTCAAAGTAGTCTTGGCTCCTTGTACCCTCTGGTAAAGTCCCACAGGGTTTCAAATGAGTCGAGGGGGCTCGTCTTCCCAGGCCAGTCCTCAGACCTGGGGTTCCTAACATGGGTCTTATACCCTTTGATCTTTAAAGACAATCTCTGAGCCTGTTGGTACTTCTCTTCTTCTGTGTCAACCTGCTAGGGGTGTGGGTCTTAACTGGATTTCTTCTCCTACATGCGAGCTAGACTCTGTGAGTTCTTTCTCAATGGCCTCAGGTGTAGAAGAGCCACTACTTTTCTGCTACTCTTTAAATTTTTTGCAGGAAGAGTTACTCTGTATAATGGTATTTTTTTCTATTTTTGTTGCACAACTCAGCTTGGGGAATCTAGTTACCCAACCAGGGATCAAACTTATGCCCCCTGCAGTGGAAGCATGGATTCTTAACCATTGGACCACCAGGGAAGTCTCCAATTCTGCCTTTTAGTCCCCTCCCAAGTATCCCCGCTTTGAAGTCTTTATTATTTCACATACACAAAAAGCAAGAAGGCTTAAACTAGAGACACAGTTTTTAATTAGCTCCACCAATCATAACAACTCTCTCCACACCCTGAAAATCAGTAAATTTTGATAGAACCGCGATGGATCGCTCACAATCAGTACTCTTCGGAAAATGGATAGTCAGGGTGATCAGCAAGGCTGAAAGAGAAGGAGGGATGTTAATTTATTAATTCTATATCACATGGCCAAGGAGAGTGCTTCTCTGTGTATGTAGCCAGGATAGCCTAAACATCTCAGTCTATAATCACATCCCACCTTCTACCCCAGGCATGTGGTCCATGTGTGAACAGCGCCTGCATGTGTGATTCCCACAGTCACAAACAATATAAACATCACAGTGATGTTTACCTTGATTGGAATTACAGTTTATAAGAAGGTCTGAGAACTACAGCTAAAACATTAAGGTTATTTCAGCCCTAGATGAAACATTTGGTCCTGAGTGGTGATGATGATGATTTCAGTAACAATTGTGCAGATCTTTTAAACACATCCATTCAACAAGTAAGTACTGAGCACCCCCCCAAAATGGAAGGCATTCCATTAAGAAACTTCTGATCTCTTGAGATGTCATGGACACATAAGCAACAATACTGATAAAGTGAGATGACTATTTTCTTAATTTACAAAGGATTAAAACAGTGGTCAATTAATAATTAGTATTACTGCTGCTTTCCTTTTTTCCCTATGTTTTTACTTTTCTTCCTAAATTCATTCCTTTCCATTTATTTCGTTAGAGTACATTCTGAGTGATTCCATATGCCAAGAGTTATGCTGTTGACTTAAACCCACAAACATGAGTAAGTCCAGGCACTGACAGCCTATGAAGGTGAACAGAGAAGTATACTGAAAAGTTTTTGAGTACAGAAAAGTAAATTTACATCTTTTTGTTTTCATTTGTAATATCCTTTTTCAGAATCATGATATAGCTTTACAAACAGGAGACAAAGTTTTGACATCCTTCATTTAAAACTAAATCTTCCTTTTACTAATAATTTGTATTACCTTCTCTCTGAACTCTCTTCTAATATCTCTCTGTTTGATTACCCTTCTTTCTCTTCAATCCTAACATCCTCCTGCAGTAATTAGGCAGCTGGAATTTCATGTTAGTGACTAAGTCAAAGTCAAGGAATTAGGAGTTTCCTAGGGGATGATCCCTGATGAACAAAGGCAACACTAGAGTGAGTTTTTACTCAAGAAACCAGAGAGACCCAGATGATCTTACCTGGGTGTGTCTTGCTAAGGACACGGCCATCACTCACTGGAGGGTCAGTTAAGCTCATGATTGCCTTGTAATTCAGTTTTGTGAGATTATAAGGATGAGGACATGGGATTTTTAATAGGGGGAAAAGGCCAAAGAAGATATCTATTTGAAAGAAATGGATGGTGTCTTGGTAAAGAAAGTCCCATTAGGGAGAAAATTCACCAGACACTTAGGGAAGGGAGTGGAGGTGGGGCCATGTGACCTCTCAGTACTGATGCATTTTGCCTTTCAGGAGACTTTCCTCCATAAAAAATATCAACAATATATTTTACAATTGTTTTAGGATAAACACAAATGTAGTCCAAGCTGGATTCATTATTAATAGTCGTTATTACTGATTTTCTCCCAATTTTATAAAAAGTTTAAAGATAAAATATGTTCACAGGTCCCTAAAAGAATAGCAGGCTGCAGGCACTGTTCCCTCTGTGTCCACTGGATTCCTGGACCCTGAGAGGAGATACATTAGTCACAGGGATTAGGGGCACAAAGTAGTGAATTCACCACCATGTCAAATCTGGGGATTTTATTTATGGGCTGTCTTGGGCCCTAGTTACATTTCTGTTGGTCAGAGATGGAGCCCTGAGGAAACCTTTGGTCTGAGGTCTGCATGAAGCCCTAGGTTTACAGCTACTCTGGAAACCAGGACTGTCTTCTGAGAATTAAGCTTTTAAAAAGCTGAGTTCCCCTACTGACCTGCCTGCTATAAAAAAACAGTGTATGTGTGAAATATACGCAAGTCACTTACAAGACTAAATCATAATATCGTATGTTACTGTTGAGGCCATCAATTGCTTTCATGTCTTCCGGAGTCAATTCAAAGTTGAGAACCTGGAATAAAAGAAGAATCACATTGACTTCTCCCCTAAGAAGCTGGCCTCCCCCTGGGGACTGGAGGACTTTCCAGCTGGATGGAGACAAGAAGAGGGGACAGAGAAGCCGTGTCTGTCTTCAGCTCCCAGGTGAACAACCTGGGACCCTCTGCAGAGTTCTCACTTCTTTCTACAACCTCTACTTTTCTACTCCAGTTCTCAGACAGACACACACACATAGGTTGCAAGGCATCAATCCCCTATCTTTCTACGTGAATTTCTTTTGACAGAAGACAAGCAAACAAAAATCACCTTTTTTGCAAACAAATGCACTGTTGTACAACCTGGACAAAATACATGCACTTGACCGAACACTAGACTGTTTTCTTCCTTCTTAACATCCCCTAAAATATGACACAGCATAGAGCTTAAGCAAGTATGGAAAAGAGGATCCCCCTATGAAAACCTAATCAAGAATCTGATAGCAAACTTATTCATTACCTATGAATAAATCTAAAACATTGATTATGTACATGTCTCTGTGAGACAGTTATGAAATGCATTTAAAATATTAAAGAATACTTAAATAATTAAAAATGCATATCATAGTCACAAAATGGAAATGTCAATTTCATACAGAGATCAATTTTCTCCGAAGTGAGAAGTGCAACATGAACCAAAGTCTTAAACAGTTATTCTTTTGTGGAAGTTGGTAGATTGATACTAAATTTTATATAAAAGAACAGCTAGTCAAGCGCAGTGAAGACATACTTAAAGGGAAAAAAATGTTATTTAAACAAGATTATTTTCCACTATAATAAAGAAGTACAGAGAAGTAAATATTTAAATAGAACAGAGAGAGGCCAGAAATGTACTTATGGGCATTTGATACATGACAGAGTTGACAGTGAAAATCTGTGAAAAAATACCGACACATAGATTTCTGTTTAACTATATGTATATACATTTTCATGTCATAGTCAAAAATCAGCTTAAGTGTATTACAGATCGAGATTTGAGTGGAAACAAAAAACCAGTTTATTAGGGAACTTTTCCCTTACCCTTGACTTAGTTTGACCTATAACTTCCACTGAACAGTGATATTTCCCTGAAGTGGTGAGTCAGATCTGAGCCCAGACAGGAAGAGGATTTTTCCCCACTCACTGACTGGGGTTAATAGCGCTGTGATGAGATAAAAACCAAGTAGGCTGACAACAGTCTAGCCAAATATATGTGAAAATATATACAGAGAAGCATGCAGTCTCCTCTAACAATAGCCTCATCCTCATCCACCTGCTAAAGCAAGAAGTGCTGAGCAGCTCTGCACTGAACTACAAACACCCCAAAGAGCTCAGCCAAGAAGACAACAGCTTAGCTGAGTGCAGGTTGCTTGTGAAACCACAGAATCAAGAGATGCATGAACGATCTCTGCCTTAAACCCCTAAATGGGGCTGATTTCCTGTACAGCTATGGCTAATGGTATACTATAAAAATAAAAAGACATACAATCTAATGAAAATGGACAAAGTCATAAACAGGAATGTCACAAAGGCAGAAACTGAAATGCATGCAAATGAAACTACATTAATATTCAGAGAAATGTAAAATAAAACCATGATGAATTGGTTCAGGATGGCTGTTCTCACTCGTGTGTCCCCAAGTTCATATGTTGTTAACCTTACTCCCACTGTGATGGAGCTAGAAAGGGAGCTTCTGAGGGGTAATTAGATCATGACAGTGGAGCTTTTGTGAATGAGACTTGAACAGTATCATATTCATATAAGAGACCTCAGAGAGCTCTGTTGCCCCCTCCACCTGTTAAGATACAAGGAGAAGCCTGTGACCTGGAGGACAGCCCTCACCTGATCACCCAGGCACCCTGACTCCAGTCTTTCAGCTTTAAAACTGTGAGGAATAACTTTCAATATTTTTTCTAAGCCACTCAATCTGTGGTATTTTGTTAGAGCAGCCTAAATAGTTTAAGAAAATCACATAATGCAATTTTGTCAATTGAAAACAAAGAAAATAAGATGTCATTTGCACAAGGTGACAGAATAAGTTGCAGACATAATGCTGGATCTAAAATCTCTATTTTCTGTCCAACCTTAATCCTCTCCAGCCATGTCACCTCTCCTGTTGCCACATCAGGAGGAGAAAACCACTGGAAATACACACAAGGCATTCATGCACAGGAAAAAACAGGCAACTTATTTCAACTCAAAAATAATCTGAGAGCTGGACAAAGAATGACCCTTGTGAAGGATCTTGCTTAGGATACCTCTGCCCACAGCCCCACTCGTCACCTGCATGTTCTCCTTGATCCGCTTCCTGTTGTAACTCTTGGCCAGAACCACAACCCCACGTTGTATCTGGTAGCGAAGGGCAACCAGAGCTGGGGTTTGCTTGTGCTTTTTGGCAATGGCACAAAGAACCGGGTCCTCCAAAAGAATAGGGTAGTTCGGGTTCACCCTGGAAGGAAATTCAGAAATGCTGAGGAGCTGAGAGTGAGTACTCAGTTTCTAAGAGGCTTCTCAAACAGACCAAGTAGGTCCGCTCTAGACCAGTGCTTCTCAAAATGTGGTCCAGGGACCAGCAGCATCGGTTTCACCTGAAGTCTTGTTAGAAATGCAAATCCCATGGCTTAGCTGAAGACACACTGAATCAGAAACTCGACTCTGTCACCTCCCAATCTGTGTTTACAAAGCTCTCCTGGTCACCTGGGTGTATGCCGAATTGAGATCAATGCTTCCACAGCTGTGGTTTTGTTCTGCTACATTTCAGGGATTGGTTTTCCTCTCCAATCATAGCCCCAAAGTAAGTACAAGAGCGCAAAAGGAGAAGGAAAAGACTGGGATACATTTTAATTTAACTTTCTCAGTACTGATAAAAATTGAGTAGTCTTATAGTAACTATTCTTTTCATCACTATTTACAGTGTGCAGTACTTGTACAGATGTTTAAAAAATGATTCAAATTGTCTGTTTTGTTTTTTTTTTTTTTGATTATCATTGACCTGGGAGGTTTATTATCCTGACTTTCAGCATAAGGTAAGGGAAGCTCAGAGAGTCTTTTACTAGCAATGTGTTCATTAGTTACTAAGTAAGTAAATCATGACTTAAGCTTATGTCTTAGATCTCAACTGGGGGATTATATATAGATTTTAATGCAGTCACTTGTTATTGATTTATCTACGACAAGACACATAAAATGTAAAAAATAATTGGCTGGGTGATGAGAAGACAAAAGAGAAGTCTCTTCCATTTCCCCTCTCTACCTCCTGCCAGTTGAGAGCACTGAGTACAGTGTAACAAAACATATTCCATGAAAAATTGAATTTTAGGTAAACTCTCTGTTGTCTTCATTAGCGTTCATTACCAATTTTTCAATCGTTGGGATCCCAGAGCACCATAGGCCACAAGAACAATATCATGTGACTTGCAGAACTCCAACAGTTTGTTCTGATTGAGATAAGGGTGACATTCCACCTGTAGAATGCCAACATAGAAGACTGTCAGGTTATATAGGAAGGTGATATCAATATGACAGGGAAAGGCAAAAAGTTTAAAACATCTAAAGAAAAAATAAACTATGGAACACTAAATTGGAACTGAAAATATCAATATCAAATACATATTATAAGAAATACATATTATATCTCTATTCCCGAGAACAGAAAAAGTAATAACATTCCTGAGAACAAGCAATCCTAGGGACCAGAACTCAGTTACTAAATACATTACCAGGGGACATACCTAACTCCAGATCTGGGACAAGAAAACAATTGTTTGAGCCTTGGACATCAGTTCTTGCAAAAAGCAAGAATTTGCTCCAAGAAACATGAATAAATGTCCTCAGGACAAAAGAGCCAGAATGGGTTCCCATTGGTAACATCTGAGTAGATTTTAACACCACAGGGAATCATGAGTGAGAGCAAATGTAACACAGAGTCAAGAAAAATCCCTGAGAGAGAAAGAGCAAAAACGCTTCCCTCCACGGATGATTACCATGAAAACTCCTTTCTCAAAACTGACAGTTAAAGGGAAGAAGGGACGTTTTTGATTTGTCTCATAGGAATGCTGCTGCTGCTGCTGCTGCTAAGTCGCTTCAGCTACCAGGCTCTGCTCTCCATGAGATTTTCCATGCAAGAGTACTGGAGTGGGGTGCCATTGCCTCTGTCTTATAGAAATAGGTGTATTTTATCCTGACTTAATGAGGGAAATTTATTTTTACAATAAAGTGTCAGGTAAGAAGATTAAAAAGTGATTACATGGAAAATATTGAAAACTGTCCCAATGAAATAATTAATTCAGGTGAACATCATTGATGCATTCTCAACCATTATATGAAAACTTGGGGGAAATTGAAATTCCTCTGATGACAATTATTATCCAGTAGATGACTAGGCAATTTCAACATGGGAAATGCACATTTCCAAATTAAAAATCTAGCTACCAGTAGCTTTACTAGGAGAACAAAAATACCATCATCACAGTGGGATAGCTGGTCATCACGTGCTTCCTGCTGGGTGCCATGTGAGGGGCACAGCATGAAAAAGGACATATCCCCCAAATGTATAAATTTATGAGCATGAGTAAGGGGCTCAGGTATATCTGTTAATTTACACGAATTGAGAAACAAATTAACAATACAAGATGATAGTCTGATAAATCTATTATATTTGTCGAAAAACTGTTTGGATATCATGGTTAAAATTTATAATTGAGTGACCATGACAGATTAAAAGAGCTTGAGATACAAGACTCAAAGTGACATGTGAGCCACAATGAGATCAGTTCTACCTAATATTACGCATGTAAATATACATACATATATATATGCATACACACACATATACACATCTGCCAATGTGGCAAAATGTGAAACATTTTGCATACAAGAGGGAAAATATGGGTGTCCTTGAGCATACCCTTAACTTTTCTAATATCTGAAAATTTTCACAATGAAAACTTGGAGGCAAAATTAATGCTAAAATCACAATAGTTTTGAAGTCTTTTTAATTTAGAATATTGATTATACATATATGCGTGTTGTGCTTAGTTGTACAGTCATGTCCAAACCCTTGTGACCCCATGGACTGTAACTTGCCAGGATCCCCTGTCCATGAGGATTCTCCAGACAAGAATACTGGAGTGGATTGCCATGTCCTCCTCCAAGGGATCTTTCCAACCCAGGGATCAAACCCAGGTCTCCCACATTGCAGGCAGATTCTTTACCATCTGAGCCACCAGGGAAGCCCAAGAATATTGGAGTGGGTGGAATATCCTTTCTCCAGGGACCTTGCTTCTACCACCAGTCACATCCACAACTGGGTATTGTTTTTGCTTTGGCTCCATCTCTTCATTCTTTCTGCAGTTATTTCTCCACTGATGTCCAGTAGCATATTAGCACCTACCAACCCAGGGAGTTCTTCTTTCAGTATCTTATCATTTTGCCTTTTCATAATATTCTCAAGGCAAGAATACTGAAGTAGTTTGCCATTCCCATCTCCAGTGGACGACATTCTGTCAGATCTCTCCACCATGACCCGCCCATTCTGGGTGGCCCCACACAGCATGGCTTAGTTTCATTGAGTTAGACAAGACCACTCAGGTATGACCTAAACCAAATCCCTTATGATTATACAGTGAAAGTGAGAAATAGATTTAAGGGACTAGATCTGACAGACAGAGTGCCTGATGAACTATAGAGAGAGGTTCATGAGATTGTATAGGAAACAGAGATCAAGACCATCCCCAGGGAAAGGAAATGTGAAAAAGCAAAATGGTTGTCTGAGGAGGCCTTACAAATAGCTGTGAAAAGAAAAGTGAAAATCAAAGGAGAAAAGGAAAGATTTAAGCATCTGAATGCAGAGTTCCAAAGAATAACGAGGAGAGATAAGAAAGCCTTCCTCAGTGATCAGTGCAAAGAAATAGAGGAAAACAACAGAATGGGAAAGACTAGAGATCTCTTCAAGAAAATTAGAGATACCATGGGCTCATAAAGGACAGAAATGGTCTGGACCTAACAGAAGCACAAGATATTAAGAAGAGGTGGCAAGAATACACAGAAGAACTGTACAAAAAAAAAGGGCTTCTGACCCAGATAATCATGACAGTGTGATCATTCACCTAGAGCCAGACATCCTAGAATGTGAAGTCAAGTGGGCCTTAGAAAGCATCACTATAAACAAAGCTAGTGGATGTGATGGAATTCCAGTTGAGCTATTTCAAATCCTGAAAGATGATGCTATGAAAGTGCTTCACTCAATATGCCAGCAAATCTGGAAAACTCAGCAGTGGCCACAGGACTGGAAAAGTTCAGTTTTCATTCCAATCCCAAAGAAAGGCAATGCCAAAGAATGTTCAAACTACTGCACAATTACATTCATCTCACACGCTAGTAAAGTAATGCTCAAGCCAGGCTTTAGCAGTACATGAACCGTGAACTTCCAGATGACCAAGCTGGTTTTAGAAAAGGCAGAGGAACCAGAGATCAAATTGCCAACATCTGCTGGATCACAGAAAAAGCAAGAGAGTTTCAGGAAAACATCTATTTCTGCTTTATTGACTATGCCAAAGCCTTTGACTGTGTGGATTATAATATACTGCAGAAGATTCTGAAAGAGTTGGGAATAGCTACCAGTATAGCTACCAGGAATAGCTACCTGACCTGCCTCTTGAGAAACCTGTATGCAGATCAGGAAGCAAGAGTTAGAACTGGACATGGACCAACAGACTGGTTCCAAATACGAAAAGGAGTACATCAAGGCTGAATATTGTCACCCTGCTTATTTAACTTATACACAGAGTACATCATGAGAAACTCTGGGCTGGAGGAAGCACAAGCTGGAATAAGATTGCTGGGAGAAATACCAATAACCGCAGATATGCAGGTGACACCACCCTTATGGCAGAAAGTGAAGATGAACTAAAGAGGCTCTTGATGAAAGTGAAAGAGGAGAGTGAAAAAGCTGGCTTAAAGCTCAACATTCAGAAAATGAAGATCATGGCATCTGGTCCCATCACTTCATGGGAAATAGATGGGGAAACAGTGGAAATGGTGTCAGACTTAATTTTGGGGGGCTCCAAAATCACTGCAGATGGTGATTGCACCCATGAAATTAAAAGATGCTTACTCCTTGGAAAGAAAGTTATGACCAATCTAGACAGCATATTAAAATGTACTAGACATTAAAATGTGTCTAGACAGCAGAGACATTACTTTGCCAACAAAGGTCCATCTAGTCAAGCCTATGGTTTTTGCAGGGGTCATGTATGGATGTAAGAGTTGGACTGTGAACAAAGCTGAGCATCAAAGAATTGATGCTTTTGAACTGTGGTGTTGGAGAAGACTCTTGAGAGTCCCTTGGACTGAAAGGAGTTCCAACCAGTCCATCCTAAAGGAGATCAGTCCTGGGTGTTCACTGGAAGGACTGAGGCTAAAGCTGAAACTCCAATACTTTGGCCACCTCATAGGAAGAGCTGACTCACTGGAAAAGACCCTGATGTTGGGAGGGACTGGGGCAGGAGGAGAAGGGGATGACAGAGGATGAGATGGCTGGATGGCATCAACGACTCAATGGACGTGAGTTAGAGTGAACTCTGGGTGTTGGTGATGGACAGGGAGGCTTGGCGTGCTGTGATTCATGGGGTCACAAAGAACAGGACATGACTGAGCAACTGAACTGAACTGATATATATATTTATCCTGAATTTTACAAGCTGTATTTTCTGTAGAAGACTCTTACTCCTTGACTTCAGGTTGAACCTTATAGACATTGTTGTTGTTGTTTACTCATTAAGTCATGTTTGATCTTTTAGTGGCCCAATGGGCTTTCCAGGAAAGAATATTGGAGTGGGTTGCCATTTCTTTCTCCAGGGCATCTTACCAACCCAGGGACTGAACCAGAGTCTCCTGCATTGGCAGGCAGATTCTTTACACTGCACCACCAGTGGGGCTTGTGGACATTACATTATATGAAATACAGCAGTTGCAGAAAGACGGATGTTAATACCTAAACTGGTCAAACTCCAGAATTAAAGAGTAATGTGATGGTTACCACGGGGTGTGGAGGAGTAGGGAGAAATCAGTGTTTCCTATTCATAGGTATGAAGTCTCAATTATACAAGGTGAATAAATTCTAGAGACTTACTGTACAGCATCGTCCCTATGCTTAGTTATTGTATTATATAAGAAAATACAATGAAATTAAAGTACATTGTCTTGTGCAGTGTTGTATACTTAAAATGTTTTTAAATGAATCATTTTAACTTTTCTTACAGCAATAAAGTAAAAAGTGAAAAGACTATAAGAGTACAGAATCAAACAAAAATGTATTTAAACAGTTAATTTTATGATAGACATCAATGGGAGAAAAAGATTAAAACTGAGTAAATCACAGAGTGTGCTCTGAGTAAATCAGAGTGTCCTCTAATTCCTGACTATTTCATCTACTCTAAGTATCGCCGTAAGATGTTGATTTCACTCTATAACCTGAATGATTTTCATAGCTTCCAGTAAATTTTTTTGTACTATGCTTCCTGTTGAAGATCCTATAAACACAGAGACACCAAGACTAAGGATTTGGGTATCCACACCCCACACAAACTCTTAGCACTTGTCTCAGCTGATTTATCTCTATTTACTTCCTATTCCATGTTTTAATGGTCTTTCTTCTGGTACATAGTTCCCTCTGAGACACTTTTACCATCTAATTTCTGGAGATGCTTTCAGCTCAGGGAAACACCTCCTTCCTCTAAGTTCTGGGGGACTAGCCTAACTCTCTTTGCCTCCATTACCTCCCCTCAGTCCTCACCACAATTTAGCAGGAAGCCATCCTCAGATTTTCCACCCAGACTTTATCAGACAGAGATACCTTTTTTGGTTCTATTTACACCATCCAGACAGGGGCTCTGGTCTCTAGAATCATCTGTCCACAAAGATCAGATGAATAGGATGGGAGGACAGACAGACATCAGGCTGAAGTCCAAGAAGGAGGTTCTGAAGAGTGGGAGGGAGAGGATCCTCACCTGGTTGCAGACGGGCTTGTACTTTAGCCCCGGCTTGTTCAGGATCTTCTCCAGCTGCTTGTGGTTGAAATTGGACACCCCAATGGACTTGGCCAGCCCTGCATCCTTACATGTCTCCAGGGCCTGAGGAGGGAAGAGTGGTGAGCAGTCATTTGAAATGAGTGATAAATCAAGAATAAATGCTGGAAAAACTCTGTAAAAAGTGCCTCATGTCAAGAATTGACATTGATTTTAAGGAATAAAAAAGGAAAAGAAGGTCATGACACAAGAAGAAGAATTAACCATCTCCTCCTTAGAAAACCCTGGAGAAGACATATCACATGGTAGGAAATAGATGCCTGGCTTCACCGTCCCAGATTCTGTCCTTTTCTGTGAACATTTCAGCAATGGTTTCCTCTCCACAACCCCAGCATCCCATTCCTTAGATTCATGAACTGCTGAGTCTGATGGTCCACAGCCCATTCTCACAGGTGGAAGAAATGAAGGAGATTCTCCGTCTCCTGACTCCTCCCCTGGTTTTCTCCTCCCTGGACTCACCTCCCAAGTGCGACAGAGATCTACTGAGTCGTATATCACTTTTCCATTTTCATCTTTTGGAAAAAGTTCCTCTCCTGCCTGGAATAGAAGCAGTCATTTTAGAGATGTCATAAAATAATTTCTCAGTCTGCCAGACACATCTAGGACCAGGACATTAACATCCATAAGATAGGTTTACAATATTCCAGATCTCTTACACTTACCGTATGTTTTAATAAATAGAACTTTCTAGGTCCTAAAGGGGACTCACTGTGACTGATGTAAAGAATGGCAATGTTACATGGGTTTATTTCCAGAGTAAAAATTACAGTCATGACTTAGGTGTGATACAATTTCTTTTCTCTCTGATCATCTGATAGCCCTAGGGCAGACACATGAACCAACAAGACTCTCCTTAGGTTGATATGGGATGTGAAATCTCCAGACATATTCTCAAATGTTGATGACCATGAGCCTCGAACTAATCAAGGTTAATTTACCACTGATGGAAAATGTTAATATAAAAATAAAGCCAAGCAAGAGTAATGGAAAGTTAAGTAGTAAGGGGGGCGGGGAAGGAGACACTTCTGAAGAGTACTGCAAATCCTTAAATCTTCCATAGCTGGGCCTTGCCATCTACATAAACCAATAAACTCTTCTCCATAGCATGACTTGGCTTGAGTTTATTTCTGCAACCTAAAATCAACCTAGAACTCTGGGACAATCTAGAGGGATAGGTTTGGGAGAGCAGTGAGAAGGGGGTTCAGGATGGGAGGGACACATGTATACCTATGGCCTATTCATGTTTATGTATGGCAAAACAATCACAATATTGTAAAGTGATTAACCTCCAATTAAAATAAATAAATAATTTTTAAAAAAACATTTCTAAGTAATACAGTTCTTAAGGGCTAAGTGCAGTCCACAGACCTCATCATGAAGACAGGCAACAGTGTAGGCAAGGTCTCCTAAGTCCCAATAAAAGTTTAGACTCACCTAGATAGAGCAACATCAAATCTTCTCAACTTGAAAGGGTGAAAGATGAGATAAACTCATCTTGTTCAAGTGTAAGGCAATGTTATGCTCACGGCTACACCAAACTCTGTGTTCTTAAAATCCCCAAGGGACTCAAGAGTCATACTCAGTACTGTGTGCAGAATTCACCTATTTCTACTCCCTCAAGTTTTTGAGCAGAGAACATGAGATTGTTGAGCTTTTTTTCTCTTGGAGGAATGACAAAGAAATTAAAAATTTAAAAGAAAAACCCTCAGTATAAATATAATCATAAATGATTATTTGGGAATTCTACTCTAGTGAAGAGTATATCCTACTATGAAAAATCTGAAGTCAATCATCCATGAAGGTTGACAGACATTCTGACACAAGAAATAAAATAGTTGTAATCATACAAATTGCCAACCTTCAGAGCCAGTGGAAAATGAATAATGTAGAGATCGACATAGTCCAGTTGAACATTTTTCAGTGACTTTTCCAAGGCTGGTCGGACCAACTCTGGTTGAAGGAAAGTGGACCAAAGCTGCAGAGATTAAAGAAAGGAAGCTGCATGAAATTAACATTGTGGGTAATTTTGTTTTTATGCTTTCATCTAAAAATCAGGGATTTTAGAGGAAAATCACAGAGGAAAACCACCCTATTTCTTTTTCAGTTCCATTTTTTATCTAACCAACCCATGTAAACTTTGTTACTTGATTGAATTTATCATTAGTACACCATTCACAATGGAAGAAAATGATCCAAGAAATAAAAAGTATTATCAAATAACTAATATACCCTCATCTGAATTATGTTTAATAAAATTCAAAAGCAGTTCACAACGTCAATCTAATTCTATTAAAGAATCAATCCTCTTAGGAGAAATTAGAACCTTTTTGTTTACGCAACTGTAGGAAGTGTTTTCAACATATTATTATGTACAGAACATAATTCAAGATGTTTGATTAGATCTTATGTAAACAAAAAACAGCTCCTCCTATTTCCACCTCTTAGATAGAAGTAAGAACGGAGATTTAGAATTTGAAGAAAATTTAGAAAGTTCCCTAGATGATAAGGAAAGCTATAATCTAATTATTTCTGTCTGATTCATTAGCCCATACTAAATCACACTACTCTGGTCTAGGCTCAGAAAAACAAATTGACTTTAAAATTAAAATTTGAACCAATGATGAGAAAGCCATCATCACTCTCACTTTCTTTTTGGATACCAGATTTAATACACAAATATGTGTGAAAAAAGTTGTACCACTAAGCAGTGTTCACCAAACAGCTATTGATCTGACTACATAATTATCACCTGCAAACAATGACTTGCATACACGTGCACACACACCTTTGAAGTGTAGAATATGTCTTCTCTCTTCACAGTGCCATCTGCAATCTTGCTCCGAATGGCTTGTCCAACTTGCCGTTCATTTTGGTACATATGAGCGCAGTCAATATGGCGGAACCCAACCTCTATAGCCAACTGGGTGACCTCCAGAGCTTCACTCTTAGGAACCTACATAAGCAACAAACGTGGTAGTTGAATATTCACACGATAAAGAAACTGCTGATGCACAAGCTTTTATTTTTCCCAAGAAAAATAAACAAACAAAAGCTTTAATGTTTCTTTGTGCCTTTGGTTAGTTCTGCATGTGTGGTATTGAACCCATGATAAGTTACCTGAAATTTCCTGTAATTTTATTAAATGAACACCCAGGAAATCTTCAATCCCAGGTGATCAGTGGTTGATCAAAGCATCAGGGGACCCCAAAGGCCACCTCCAGGTTCAGTGATGTGCTGGAGGAACTCATAAAAGTGAAAAAAGTGAACGTGTTAGTTGTTCAGTTGTGTCCGATTCTTTGCGACTTCATGGACTGTAGTCTCCTAGGCTCCTCTGTCCATGGAATTCTCCAGGCAAGAAAGGAATATCCCCTTCTCCAGGTATCAAACCTGTGTCTCCTGAGTTACAAGCGATTCTTTACCATCTGAGCCATGGATATGATTTATACAGGGAGATATTTTAAGCAAAGTCAACAAGGGTAAATGTTCATGATACAAAGCACCAAGAAACAAACTGAAATCTTCTAAAAGTGCTCTATCTACCAATGTAGTCATGCAGAATACACAAAATAAAAACTATACCTATTCAAAGTGTACTAAGTGATTTTTTTTAATGCCTATCCTGGTGGCTCAGATGGTAAAGAATCCACCTGCAGTGCAGGAGATGTGGGTTTGATCTCTGGATCAGGAACATCCCTTAGAGAAGGGAATGGCAACCCACTCCAGTATTCCTGTCTGGAAAATCCCACGGAGAGAGGAGCCTAGCCCTACAGTCCTTGGGTTTGCAAAGAGTTGGACACAACTGATGGACTACCACTTTTGCTTTCTTTCCCTGGGTAATGATATAACAACCAAGCTAGCTAACAGTTCCATCACCTCACATAGTTAACTTTTATAGGTGTTTGTGAGACCTTTAAGGTCTACTCTCTTGGCAAATCTCAAGAATATAACCCATTGTTATTAACAGTTGTCACTGTGCTGTACATCAGGTCTCCCCAGACTTATTTATCTTACAACTGAAGGCCTGTACCATTTGACCAGTGTCTTTCCATTTTCCCCAACTTTATCCCCAGCTCCTGGTCACTGTGATTTTTGCTTCTATGAGGTTAACTTTTTTTTATAGATCCTACTCATAGAGAGATCATGCAGTATTTGTTCTTTATGTCTGACTTATTTTACTCAGCTTAATGTTATCCAAATTCACCCATGTTGTTGCAAATTATGGATAATTTCTTTTATATGCCTGAATAATATTTTGCTTCTTTTTATGTGGCTTGCAAACTTTTCTTTTTAAAGGAGGTTCTTGTCTAACTTCCATCTGTTGGGTCTAGTTCTGCCTTTCCTTAAATGCAGGGGCATTCAGGGATGTGCTGAGGAATGAACTGTCTTCTGTCTTAAAATTTTTTCTGAATATTTCCTTCTGTTTTGTACATAAAATAAGTGATATTCAAAGTTTAAGGACCAGAACCTTGTCATACAACTATTCAATACATAAAAGATGGGTAGCAAAATTCCTGGATTCCAGTCTAGTAAGTTATCCTCTTTGTCTCTCTTACACTCAAGCACTGAAGAGCACAGTTAGATAAAAATATATTACAAAAGCCAATAATTGAAATCTTTTCCTGTAAGACTATAGCTTGTCTCCTCAAATGGCACTGAACTTTCCATTAGAAGAAGTTTCCACGCAGAAACAGAAGTATAGGGCGAAACACAGTTGAAGTGTTTCTTCCCTGTGACCTACTAGGTATTCCACAATAGAAAAGCAATTCTCTTCCATTAGTTTTCAGTCACCTCCTCTTTAGGAATTTTTACTTCAAATACTTCTATGGGTCATGTCTTTTTGCAAGGAGGAAATGGTTCTGGAATTAATGAAATATACAGAGAAACCATTGCAATCTCCCTCAAAGGAAAGCAGCTGACAGTCAGTGTTCTTGACAGGTGAGTCTCACCTCTCCTGCCAAGCTGGGAAAGAGTGGAAACTGGAGGGGAATCCAGAGTAATCTGCAGGTGAGCACAGCCTCAGACTCTGATGCAGAGTGGAGACTGGATGCTCCTTCCCCTTTCACAGGGCATGGCTCTAGCCTGGTTAGTAGAACCACATGATCCTCCCAGAGTCACACAAGAACTCAGTGCTTGACAACCCAAGTCCCTCCCACTCATGTCACATCCACTACAATTTATGTCAACCCACAACCACCACTCTTACCTCCTCAGGTGCATAGGTTCCAAATCCCAGGACAGGAATGAAGTGGCCGTCATTAAGCTTCACCCTCTGGCCTTTGGGATCCATTGCCTGCTGCTCCTCTGAGTAAGCAGACCCTGATTTTTTTTCTTTTGCCTTCACAGGTTATAAATAATACGAAGGTAACACCCCAACTGCACTGTCCAATGTTAACAGATACATTGTAGGAGGAGCATGATTAAACCAATACCCACAGAGTAAGAAATAAATAAAGGGCGTTAACCTGTTTGCTTATCAGAATAATATTCCTATTATACAATGATATAAATAATTAATTTCTTGGAAATTTTTACTTTATTTTTTTATTTTACTTTACAATACTGTATTGGTTTTGCCATACATCGACATGAATCCGCCACAGGTATACATGAGTTCCCAATCCTGAAACCCCCTCTCACCTCCTTCCCCATACCATCTTTATTTTTTTTAATAAGTAAATTTTAAATTCTGGATCCACTTACATCATTGTAAATTATTTCATGGAATTTGCTGTATAATTATTGACCATATGTTAGACTAGAAACCACATGTACCAATTTTTAAAATTTTCTAATTATGAAGCCCAACTTGAACAAACATCAACTGAAACAATTATCTATACTACAGTGCATATACACACATACTTATACACACAATAACAGAATTTAAAGTAATGACTAATAAGGATTTCTCAAAGCGCTAACACTTAATAAAAATGAAAACATCAAATGATATGAATTTGCCTTTTTATATATCCTACCAGCAAGATTACTTTGCTTATAGATGAGGGTGAAATCCTGAAAATGATGTGAAAATCAGACATTCTGGCAAAGATCTTATTAGAGTTTAGTTATTAATGCTTTTTACTGTGTACGATATGTTAACAGACTCTCTGTTCAAATCTTTTAGCTAGTTTTGTTGTTCAGTTGCTCAGTCATGTCTGACTCTCCGACCCCATGGACTGTAGCACGTCAGGCTTCCCTGTCCTTCACCATCTCCCGGAGTTTGCTCAAACTCATGTCCATTGAGTCACTGATGCCATTCAACCATCTCTTCCTTTGTCATCCTGTTCTCCTCCTGCCTTCAATATTTCCCAATGTCAGGGTCTTTTCTAATGAGTAAGCTAGTTAGAGGACATTTAAAATTGCAATGACGTAAATGATATTTTATATAATTTGTTATCTTGCTCAACATTATTCATAAAAGGAAGACCTGTAAACAAGTTAAATTACAATATATCTGGAAGAGTGAGGAAAATCATCAAGCATTGCTACAACAGAATGTTGTGAAGCCAATTAAAATTTAACATAGAAATTAAAGTTAGCTAAAGAGTGAGCTATGAACTGCTGGATTGTTCCCGGAAGCATAAGGAAAATTAAAGAAACTAGCTATAAACTAGCTATACAACTCATAGGGGCCCTGGGAAACAGTCAGAGGAACACCTAGAATGACAAATGAACCAGCTTCCCTGGAGTGGTAAAGAATTCACCTGCAATGCAGGAGACACAGGTTCAATCCCTGGGTTAGGAAGATATCCTGGAGAAGGAAATGAAAACCCATTCCAGTATTCTTGCCTGGGGAATTCCATGGACAGTGGAGCCTGGCAGGCTATAGTTCCATAGGGTCTCAAAAGAGTCAGACACAACTCACTGACTAAACAACAACAGCAAACGAACACCCAATTAAGAAAAATTCAGAAGAGAATGGCAGGAAATTTCATCATATGCTTACTCACCTGTACCCTTCTGCTTGGGGCAATGCAGTCTTGTTCAGCTCCCAGTTGCCTCCCTCAAACCAGAATGATCACAGAAAACCTTATCTGCAATGTTCCAACCTACTTAGGGGCCGCCTGGAGACTGGTGACTGTTTCATTCTATGTTTTAAGCTTAAACTGAAGAACAACTGGGGTATCTCATTACAGCTGCAGGGGGACTATACATATGTGGGGCCAGGGACAAAGGATAAGGGTGGATACATAGACTAGACCATGTAAAACCCTGAGTAGTACTGGAGTGTGGATTTGGGGACAGTAGGGCATTTCGAAAACAATCATAAATTCAGGAGAATCAAAAAGGTTCACATATGCCAGGCAAGATTATGACTCAGAAATGAACCAAGTTGTCCTCAGTTTTACTTTGGGCTGATCCCAGGACTAGGAGTATTCCAAGCAAACTAGTGAAAGACTGTCAGCAGTGAGTGTTTCCCGGTTATTTCAATTACCCAACTGTGAACACACACAGAAACACACACACACACACACACACACACGACATAAAGAGAGAAAGGAAGGAAAGAGAAAGAAAGAAAAAAAAGAAAAAGGAAACCAGAGTCCAGGAAAGGAAGAAAATAAATTGGCATCGACTCTTCCTGAACAGTCATGGGAGCCACACTTAGCACACAGTGAGTGTCACACACTGTCCTGGGGAGGAGCTCCAGGTAGGATACTGAGCTCAGCTCCCCTAGGAGCACATCAGGATCCCATCACCTGAAAATACACGACACCAGCAGAAAGCCTTGTCCACACCACGGCTGTAAAGAACTGTCTCCACGGAGCTGGGTGGGAAGGGAAGAGAAGCCGACAGATCAGGACTGAGCCCCTGGGAGGGCCCCAGACGAGGAGGAGGAACAGGGGCTCAGAGGTCCTCCCTGGAGAGACCCGTGAACACCACACATTGGGCACCACAGCCCTGGGACGACCCCGGGGGTTCGCAGCCCCACAGCTGCTATGAACCCAGGGTGGGCCACAGGAGGCCTGGAACCTGACTCCGCTCCTGAGACATGCACCTGCTCCTGCTCCTGGAATTGGCTGAGGGGGCGGCAGGACACTGCTCAGACTCAGGCTGGTTTACTGGGCAGCCTGTGTGCCCCCAGCCCACAGATGCCCCCTCAGCACCTCTTTATCCAGTTCACCCCCCACCCCTATGGAGCGAGGGCCACCCATGCTGGCAGAGTGGGCAGTGCCCATACAAGGACACACCTGCACGACACGGATGGATAACTAGTTTCGTAGAAATGGAGAAAGTTAAACAAATTAAAAAGACAGAGAATTCGTCTCAAATGAAAGAATAAGAAAATAACGCCTGCAAAATCAGCTAATGAAACAGATGTATTGCTTACCAAAGTAATTTACCAGAATTGAAAGTGTCAGTAATAAGAATGCTAACTGAACTAGGGAAAAGAGTAAATGAATACAGTGAGACTGTTGACAAGTAACTAAAAAATATTTTTAAAAATAACCCGTCAGAACTGAATAATGCAATAACTCAGATTAGAAAAATACTCTAGAAGGAATTAATAGCAAGACTAGGTAATACAGAAAAATTTATAAGTGACCTGGAAGAGAGATTTATGTGAATCATGCGTTAGCATTAAAAACAGCAAAAAGGGAAACAAACTTTAAAAAAGAGAATAGTTTAAAAAGACTCTCGGACAACATCAAGTGTACTAACATCCTCATGATAAGAGTCCTAGAAGAAAGAGAGATAGAGAAGGGGGTAGAAAAGGCATTTGATAAAATTATGGCTAAAAATATCCTGAACCTGCAGAAGGGAAAAGCTATCCAGGTGCAAGATGCACAGAGAACCCCCAATAAGATAAAGCCAAAGAGGCCCACACCAAGATACATCAAAATTAGAAAGGCAGAAGTTAAAGATAAAGAGAGGAGTCTAAAGGCAGCAGGAGAAAAATGATGAGTCACATGCAAAGAAAAAGACACCAGGCTGTCGGCTGATTATTCTGCAGAAATTAGGCACAACAGTGTGGCATGATGTTTCTAAAGTACTGAAAGGAAAAAAATCTAGAACCTAGGATACTAGGAAATAGATCCAATAATGTATAATAACTCTAAATGGAGTATAATCTATAAAATAATGAATCACTCAGTTGTACATCTGAAATAATAGAATATTTTGTCAACTATATTTCAATGAAAAAGACAAGAATGTTTGCTTTTCTGATCATTAAAATCATACATACAAATTACAGAATTTAGGGAAAGAAAGGAGAGATTAGAGAATAAATATAACCTATAATTAGCCTGTTGTGATTAGTCACTCAGTCGTGTCCACTCTTTGTGACCCCATGGACTATAGCCCTGCAGGCTCCTCTGTCCATGGACTCTAAATGGAGTATAATCTATAAAATAATGAATCACTCAGTTGTACATCTGAAATAATAGAATATTTTGTCAACTATATTTCAATGAAAAAGACAAGAATGTTTGCTTTTCTGATCATTAAAATCATACATACAAATTACAGAATTTAGGGAAAGAAAGGAGAGATTAGAGAATAAATATAACCTATAATTAGCCTGTTGTGATTAGTCACTCAGTCGTGTCCAACTCTTTGTGACCCCATGGACTATAGCCTGCCAGGCTCCTCTGTTCTTGGGATTCTCCAGGCAAGAATACTGGAGTGGGTTGCCATACCCTTCTCCAGGGTATCTTCCCAACCCAGGGATAAAACCTGAGTCTCCTGCATTGCAGGCATATTCCTTACCATCTGAGCCACAAGGGAAGCCCAATCAGCCTTGACAAATGTGTGAATTTGTATTTTATTTACAAATCAGATAATCTGCAGCATGCTAATTGTATGCTTTCCTTTTGACCTAAGTATCTTCTGAAGCTCTTAAATATTATTTTCAAAATCCAGTACTATATTTTGCTTGTTTTAAGTAGTGTATTGCCTTAATGTACTTTATTCTCTCATCATTTGGGTTTGCTTTAGCATTTTGATTAGTTCTTGCATATTTTGCCGCTCATTCATAGATTCATACAGCAAAACTTTATTGAAAATATTTTATGTGCCAGACACTTTTATCCACAAGTAACAAAAACAGGAAATAAAATTTTCAAATGACTTGAGTTGATAGTCTAGTGGAGGATAAAGACTATGGATAAAATCAAAAGTATGTAGCTGTCAGGAGTGGGAGAGTTCCCCTTGAGAGATAACCCTGCAATTTCTCACATTTCTGCATACCTGATAAGCGGAGACTCTGACCACGCTTCATCCCATACTACGTTTTCAAGACATTTGTCCAGTGAAATCCTTGCAATATAGAGACAGTGGCCCCCTGCAGAGACATGGAAGGCATGTTTGCTGTGCAGTAATGTAAAGAAAACCTCTCCCTCAGGAGAAAAGGATGAGAGCATACTGTCATTGACCCAGGATCCCTAGACTCAAGGTATTTTCCTGTCACTCAACTCACTAAATATTCAGGCATCACCTGGGACCTTCACTCCAACTTTAGAAATGGGAACCCAAAGAACTAGCACAACACATCTTGTTGTGGAGAACATTTCCATAATAAACTCTGTGCATGAACTCATTACCCTGTAAACCTTAATCCTATACAGTGTGCTATCAATTATGGCTCAACAAAGCTGAAAAATGTTACTCTCATTCGGCTACAGCATTTGTTATGAATAATAAAAATTTTTTTTTCCTTTACCAGCATCTCTGAAACCAGGACAAGCTGATTTGTTAGCTCACAAATTAGGTTGAAATCTTATATTCTTCATGATTCTTGACAGAACATAATATGACTGAGTCAAAGGTTAGAATAGGACAAAGGTTAGAAAATGACATTACATCAGGGAATGTTAACTTCCTTACAAAGAAAGAATTGGGCAGCCCTAAACCTCTACCAGCAACACTGTAATGCCGTTTGAGTGTGTCTGGATGTTAAAATTCCACAACATTCCGACCAGACACCTGCCATTTGAATGAGTGACTTCAGTGATACAGAGGCAGGGGAGCTGAACACTCAGAGGACTGACCAGAGAAGAAAAATCATCAGCTGAAATCCAAACAACATCCAGGATCAGAGAGCACACAAGGGAAGGGACACAACTAGTGCATTCTTCACCCTACTCACATCCATTTGTGGTCTCTGTAACTGAGATCACGGGACAAATTCTGACCGTCCTTCATAGGAAGGAGACACTAGGACCGCCTAGTTCTATATAACTTCCTCGCCAGACATGGTGACTCTCCATAGGATCATTAAATGCTGGTGCAGGTGGTCCATTGGGAGAAGCATGACGCACACATGTGTCAAATGCCAACCCATCTTGCTCAACTTGCAATGTCTGTCCAAGTGTGCTGCTGGAACAAGTGTGCACACATTAACCATGAGGTGCCCTTGGGAAAACATGGAAGATCAGAGCTCAAGCCATCTCCCTTCTTCCAAGTAGCTGCCCATTTTCTATAAAGTTCAAATGTAAGGCAAGAAAATTTCTGCCAATGTTCCTTTGCTCCTTCTCAAAATTATCTACCTTACCCACACTGTTATCAGATAAGGGGGGGAAGCAAGAAGTAGAACAGGAGGCGAAATTTATAACCATTTATATAATACAATGCCTCTTTAGGTTTACAAAAATAACGAAAGCAATCACCTTCCATGTGGCCTTGGACAAGTCAATAACCTCTGTGGTTTAAAATGTGCTAATAATTGAATTTACTTCATAGGCTGTTTGAATCATTAAGGCTGCTGCCTGGAAAACAATAATCTCATAAACTATTGGGTAATATAATTGATGCTGTTGCTCCATCAACACATTTCTGCTTCATTGTGTCTGTGATTAAAATTATTTTTGTTTCTTTTTTTTTCCCCCTGCTTCACAGATCTAAAGCATGAGCAGAGCAGTTTTCCATGCTTTGTGAAGGGGAAGTAGTTGTAATTTTAATTAATTTCTGAAGAGATAGAAAACCAAAATATCTGTTTCTCATTCTCTGTAGAATATACAGTTTCTGTGGCAAATAAATGCTGAGGTATAGAAAAGAAAACTACAGTTATTTATACTTCTTGGAACTGATCTTTCTTGGAAAATGGTAGCTGA
Organism: Madoqua kirkii; assembly: GCA_006408675.1. Lineage (NCBI taxonomy): Eukaryota > Metazoa > Chordata > Mammalia > Artiodactyla > Bovidae > Madoqua > Madoqua kirkii. The sequence goes on along the minus strand of SJYC01022265.1, from coordinate 11,281 downwards.
GAAACATACTCTAATCTTGCTACAGAACCAAGACTTGGAAGTGACCTCATCATCGGGGACTAGCTCCACAGAGACAACCACTGTCCTAAGTCCTTGGGACATCCCTTTTTTATTATGTTGCATACATGTGACAGTAAATCTGGTGTTTGCTGGGTGGCGAGTAATGAATGAGCTGTCTTCCTTGGATCCACCAGTTTTGTTGGGTACCTTAGACATGTTGTATAACCATGAGGTCAGGGTTCTTCCCTTAAGAGAGAACTAAAAATGTTTTAGAGATAAGGAACATAGACTTGATTAGAAGCAATTTCAAAAATTTGCAATCAAATAATAAGATAAATGACCCTGAATTTCTATACATTTAAGCAATAGTCCTTGATATCTGTTTCTACTGAGAATGTCAAAATTCACATGTGAAATTTTCCAGATACTGTCTGAGAGAGACCCTCTGTGGTCTGGAGAATAAGAAAAAAGATCATATTAAGTAGAGGTCTTTTCTCCCAGCACAGATCCAAGGTGTCCTCCATCCACAATAGGCCATTGTGTTAAGCTTTTTTCTTGTTTCTGTTTTGTATCAACAATTAGACATTGAGACCTCAGAGCAGTAACACTCTCTTTTCCCTCTGGAGCTGAGCTGATCACCATGCAGGCAGCTGGACCTGAATGCACAAAAGAACTTGGGACAATGACTGTCTCTGTGGAGCTAGTCCCTAATGATGAGGGTACTCTCAAGTCTTGGTTCTATATCTAGACTAGAGTATGCTATTCAGCTACAATTTTCCAAGAAAGATCAATTCGAAGAAGAATGAATAACTGTGTTTTCTTCCTATTCATCTGAATTTGTAGGTGGAAATCATGAACACTATACTGAGAAGACTTTCCTAATTATCAGAACAATAGGTGTACTTGCTCCAGAACTTGAAGAAATTGTTCTGATTGAAGATGGAGTGGATGTTAGATGCAGATGTTAGAATGCATGTTACCTAAGAGGAGCTCCTTGAAAGCTTGCGAGTCTGAGCATTTCTTATACATTATTATCAACCTCTTCTAACTCAGTTGGTAAAGAATCTGCCTGCAAGGCAAGAGACTCTAGTTTGATTCCTGGGTCAGGAAGATCTGCTGAAGAAGGGGTAGACTACCCACTCTAGTATTCTTAGGCTTCCCTTGTGGCTCAGCTTGTAAAGAATCTGCCCGCAATGTGGAAGACCTGGGTTCATCCCTGGGTTGGGAATATCCCCTGGAGAAGGGAAAGGCTACCCACTCCAGTATTCTGGCCTGGAGAATTCCATGAGTCAGACACGACTGAGTAATTTTCACTTTCACTTTCTATAACAAATCAAATATGATGTTTACTGATGTAATACTTTATTCCTGCTACGATCTGATCACAATTATTCTGTGACTGTGACTGGCCTTCAAGTTTCCTCAAACACTGAGATCTGGTAAGGGAAAGGTGCTCAGTTGTGTCCGATTCTGCGACCCCATGGACTGTACACTACCAGGCTTCTCAGTCCATGGGATTTTCCAGCCAAGAGTACTGGAGTGGGTTGTCATTTCCTTCTCTAGGGGATCTTCCTGACCCAGGGATCGAACCCAGGTCTCCCGCATTGTAGGCAGAGGCTTTACCCACTGAGCCACCAGGGAAGCACGAATAAAAAGATGAAGGAGAACAATTGGTTCTTCTGAGACATGGAGGGGAGGAATGGAAGCGGGATTGGGGGAATGTGACCAAAGCACCTGGGCCACCGTCACCTGGAGGTTACCATCATTCTGTCTCCACAGTTACTGTGGTTTGGGATGCACTGTGTAGAAAACTGGAGTCAAAGAGAAACAAAAGTGGCTACTGAAGGGTGTGGAGAGAATACACCAGAGTGCTGGTTGATGTTTGTGGAACAATGTGTTTCCATTCCCGTGTGTCAGCTGTTCAAATTTCTACCATGTCCAAGTCTGCCAGTTCAAGATATAAATCCAAATGCTCTTACAAAACACTTTGAATTCAGTAGGGAAGAGAAAAGGTGGTAGTCAAGACAAACTCAGAGTGAGGAAATATAAAAAACTTTAAATTTTGCACCACCAGGAGGGATAATCAAAAGATTAATTTTGGAAATATTAAGTACTGATGGACGAAGATCACCAGACGACCTTGGCAACTGAGCCAAGCAATTTGAGATAAAAGTTTTAGGGTATGTTTCCAGGAAGTTCTACTCCATTCAGCTCTATCAGAAATATAATTTGCAAAGATTTTTCATCTCATTCTGTGGATTGACTTCTCACTTTCTTCATAATTTCCTTTGACATGAAAAATTTTTGAATTTTGACAAATGCTAGTTTATTTAGTTTTTCCTTTGGTGACATACCCAAGAAATCATAGCCAAATCCAATGTAATGAAACCATTCCTCAATGTTTTCTTCTAAGGCTTTCATACTTGTATCTTGCAAGTCTGGGTCTTGGACATGTTGTGAGGTTTCTCTGTGTATGTGTGTCTGTGTTTAAGATAGAGAGGTCTAACTTTATGCTTTTGTAGATTGATGTGTAGTTTTATCAGCGCTGTTTGTTGAAAAGACTGCATTTTTCCAATAAATGGTCCTAGGCAACCTTGTCAAACAACATTTATTTGTGTTAATTTTTGTATTCTGTTCTATTTCACTGCTCTTTATATCTGACTTTGTATTTGCCATTATTCACATTATTTTGATGATAATAGCTTTGTTGTAAGTTATGAAATTTGTAATTGTAAGAAACCTAAATGTGCTCTCTTTTTATTTTTTCTTTTCCAAGACTTGTTGGGGTATATATAGGTGAGGTGAGGTGAAGTCGCTCAGTCATGTCCAACTCTTCGCGACCCCATGGACTGTAACCTACTAGGCTTCTCTGTCCATGGAATTCTCCAGGCAAGAATACTGGAGTGGATTGCCATTTCCTTCTCCAGGGGATCTTCCCAACCCAGAGATCGAACCCAGGTCTCCCGTATTGGAGGCAGACGCTTTAACCTCTGAGCCACCAGGGAAGCCCCTACTATCAAATGTATAGATCACTTTGGTTAGTATTGTCATTTTAATATTCATGAACATGGTTAACTTGCTAATATTTGTGTCTTTATTTTCTTCAAACAAAACTTTTAAATGATACATTTCTCTTTTGGTTATTTCTGAGTATTTTTGATAATATTTTCAATAAAACTGCTTTTTAAATTTTCCTCTCAGACTGTTCATCATTCATATATAGAATGGAAATGATTTTTCTGTGTTGACATTTTATCTTACACTTTTGCTGTAATTGTTCTTTAGCTCTAAGCAGCTTTTAAAAAATTTTTATCTTTATGGATTTCTACACACATGATTATGTCATCTCAGAACAGAGATAATTTTAGTTATTTTGAAGTATAGTATTTTTTTTGTTTATTTTCTTATTTTAGTTGAAACTACCACTTCTATGTTGACTAGATGAGGCACATGCAAGTAAATTTTCATATTATTCATCTTAACAACTCTAAGCAGCTTTTAAAAAATTTTTACTTTATGGATTTCTACACACATGATTATGTCATCTCAGAACAGAGATAATTTTAGTTATTTTGAAGTATAGTATTTTTTTTGTTTATTTTCTTATTTTAGTTGAAACTACCACTTCTATGTTGACTAGATGAGGCACATGCAAGTAAATTTTCATATTATTCATCTTAACAAGAAATGCTTTTCAGAGTGAGGAAAGAGGACAAGAGGAAGGCAGGGAGAAAAGAGGAATCTTGAATTATACACAAGAATTCTTCTGTGCCACAAGTAAATTATTTCTCCTCAATCACTCCCTTGAAGAGACTCATCAGTATACATAGAACAGCAAATATTTACTCATCAAATGGTATATTGATGTGGATTAAAAAAAAAACAACTTGAGGCCAGTATTATTTGTTTCTAGGAGGTGGTCTTATTTAGTGAGTTATCGGTGGTGTGAGTAGGCAGATACTGTGTTGGCAGTTGCTGAAGAAGAAAGTGGAATCAAGAGATGAGGTTCCTATTGCAGGAGATGACTGCCTGCCTCTGAGATCAGAGGAACAGTCCCCAGAGAGGGGAAAACCTATGATGCGGAAGACAGAGGTGGGCTGACTTGAACCACATCTGTATTAGTTACTGTTGCTGCTCCAACAAATGGCCAAAAGCTTTGTGGCCTGAAACAACAATACTGTTACATTTTTGGAGTCAAAAATTCAATATTCCATTCAATGGGCTAGCAGGTCTGCATTTCTTCTTGAGTTTTTAGGGGAAAACCTACTTGGTTGCCTTTTCCAGCTCCTAGAGAACTCCTTCATCTATTGCCTTGGGGACTAGTTCACCATCTTCAAAGCCATCTGCATAGCCTCTTCGGCTTAGTTGGCTTAAAGCTCAACATTCAGAAAACTAAGATCATGGTATCCAGTCCCATCATTTTATGGCAAATAGATGGGGAAGCAGTGGAAACAGCAGCTGACTTTTTTGGGGGAGCTCCAAAATCACTGTAGATAGTGACTGCAGCCATGAAATTAAAAGACACTTGCTCCTTGGAAGGAAAGTTGTGACCAATCTAGACAACATATTAAAAAGCATCTCTTTGCCAACAAACCATCTAGTTAAGGCTATGATTTTTCCAGTAGTCATGTAAGGGTGTGAGAGTTGGACTATAAAGAAAGCTGATCACCAAAGAATTGATGTTTTTGAACGGTGGTATTGGAGAAGACTCTTGAGAGTCCCTTGGACTACAAGGAGATCCAACCAGTCCCTCCTAAAGGAGATCAGTCCTGAGTATTCAATGGAAAGACTGATTCTGAAGCGAAACTCCAATCCTTTGGCCACCTGATGCAAAGAGTTGACTCATTAGAAAAGACCCTGATGCTGGGAAAGATTGAAGGCAGGAGGAGAAGGTGTCAACAGAGGATGAGATGGTTGGATGACATCATAAGCTCAATGGACATGAGTTCAGGTAAACTCTAGAAGTTGATGATGGATAGGGAAGCCTGACATGCTTCAGTCCATGGGGTTGCAAAGAGTCACACATATCTGAGTAACTGAACTGAACTGATAGCTTCTTTGAATCTCTCATCTAAAGCTCCTATATTATCACCTCCTCTGTACTGTAACCCTCTCAGGTCCCATGTATGAGAGATTCATGATGACGCTAGGCTTACCCAGGTAATCTAGGAACATTCCAATCTCTTTATTTTAATTATCTTTACAGATAATTTCTTTATATAAGATAAAGATAATTAACTCTTTATCTTAAAGTCCTTCTAACCTGTCAGCTCATGGAGCTATTCTGCTCAAAACCTGTATTATTTTCTATTTCTCTGGCTCAGAGGTTAAAGCATCTGCCTGCAATGCAGGAGACATGGGTTCAATTCCTGGGTCGGGAAGATCCCCTGGAGAAGGAAATGGCAACCCACTCCAGTATTCTTGCCTGGAGAATCCTACGGATGGAGGAGCCTGGTGGGCTACAATCCACAGGGTTGCAAAGAGTCGGACACGACTGAGCGACTTCACTTCACTTCAAACTCCTTTCTAAAGCCTAATGACATAGGGCCCCTGGCCCCACTGGTCCTCTGGCCTTATCTTCAATTCCTATCTCCCCAGCTCACTAAACTCCACCCACATCAGCTGACTTGCTGGTCCTTAAATGTTACCTAACACTCTTTCTTCCTGAACTTAGCATTTTCTGTTCCAGAGAAATGAAAGGAGCCACTATCTCTGTTTCAAGGCTGTTTCTGAAAAGTTGTGTGGGATGAAGGGTAGTTAGTACCTAACAGATATACAGAAATGTGAGAGATTATGCAGAATTATCTCCAACAAGCACTTACCCATCTCTAACAGCTGAATACTCCTGATTTCATTCATAGTCTCATCCTCCACTAGACTATCAACTAAAGACATTTTTCACTTTAATTACTGATATTTATTGATACAACAATGCCCTACTAAAGAATGTTCAATAAAGTTTGCTGATTAGATCAATGAATGGCAAAACATGTAAGAACTAACTAAAATACTGAGCAAATATATATATATATATATATGTATACATATGTCTGAATTACTTTACTGTACAGCAGAAATTAACACAATATTGTAAGTCAACTATACTTCAATAATTTTTAAAATAAATAAATAACTAATAGTTCTGGGGTTTTGTTTTTTAATATTTATTTGGCTGCACTGGGTCTTCATTAGGGCATGCAAGATCTTCAGTTGCTGCTTGTGAGAGAGTTGAAGTACAATGTTGTGTTAATTTCTGCTGCACAGCAAAGTGATTCAGTTAAGCATACAAATATATATATATATATTCTTTTTCATATTCTTTTCCTTTATATTTACCATAGGACATTGAACATGTAATAGCTCCCTATGTGATTATAAGAGCTCCTACAACAGTAAGACTTTGTTGTTTATCCATTCTATACATACCGTTTGCATCCACTCACCCCAAATTCTCAATCCAACCCTCTCCTACCCCCTTCCCCCTTGGAAACCACGAGGCAATACTTGATAGCTTAGAAAAATACTTATGTTAAGTAAAAAATAAGTATAGTTATAATTCAGTCACTCAGTCGTGTCCGACTCTTTGCGACCTCATGAACCTTGACACGTCAGGCCACCCTGTCCATCACCAACTCCTGGAGTCCACCCAAACCCATGTCCATTGAGTCAGTGATGCCATCAAGCCATCTCATCCTCTGTTGTTCCCATCTCCTCCTGCACCAATCTTTGCCAGCATCAGGGTCTTTGCAAAGGAGTTAGCTCTTTACATCAGGTGGCCAAAGTATTGGAGTTTCAGCTTCAAAATCAGTCCTTCCAATGAATACCTAGGACCGATCAATCTCCTTTAGGATGGACTGGTTGGATTTCCTAGCTATCCAAGGGACTCTCAAGAGTCTTCTCCAACACCATAGTTCAGAAGCATCTATTCTTCAGTGCTCAGCTTTCTTTAGAGTCTAACTCTCACATCCATAAATGACCACTGGAAAAACCAGAGCCTTGACTACACAGACCTTTGTTGACAAAGTAATGTCTCTGCTTTTTAATATGCTGTCTAGGTTGGTCACCACTTTCCTTCCAAGGAGTAAGTGTCTTTTAATTTCATGGCTGCAATCACCATCTGCAGTGATTTTGGAGCTCCAAAAAATAAAGCCAGCCACTGTTTCCACTGTTTTCCCATCTATTTCCCATGAAATGATGGGACTGGATGCCATTATCTTCGTTTTCTGATTGTTGAGCTTTAAGCCAACTTCTTCACTCTTCTCTTTCACTTTCATCAAGAGCCTGTTTAGTTCTTCTTAACTTTCTGCCATAAGGGTGGTGTCATTTGCATATCTGAGGTTATTGATATTTCTCCTGGCAATCTTGATTCCAGCTTGGGCTTTTTCCAGCCCAGAGATTCTCATGATGTACTCTGTATATAAGTTAAATAAGTAGGGAGACAATATACAGCCTTGATGTACTCTTTTTCTATTTGGAACCAGTCTGTTGTTACATGACCAGTTCTAGCTGTTGCTTCCTGACCTGCATACAGATTTCTCAAGAGGCAGGTCAGGTGGTCTGGTATTCCCATATTTTTCAGAATTTTCCACAGTTTATCATGATCCACACAGTCAAAGGCTTTGGCATAGTCGATAAAGCAGAAATAGATGTTTTTCTGGAACTTTCTTGCTTTTTCAATGATCCAGTGGATGTTGACAATTTGATTTCTGGTTCCTCTGCCTTTTCTAAAACCAGCTTGAACATCTGGAATTTCACAGTTCACGTATTGCTCAAGTCTGGCTTGGAGAATTTTCAGCATCACTTTACTAGCGTGTGAGATGAGTGCAATTGTGTGGTAGTTTGAGCATTCTTTGGCATTGTCTTTCTTTGGGATTGAAATGAAACTGATCTTTTCCAGTCCTGTGGCCACTGTTGAGTTTTCCAAATTTGCTGGCATATTGAGTGCAGCACTTTCACAGCATCATCTTTCAGGATTTGGAATAGCTTAACTGGGATTCCATTACGTCCATTAGCTTTGTTCATAGTGATGCTTCCTAAGGCTCACTTGACTTTATATTCCAGGATGTCTGGCTCTAGGTGAGTGATCACACCATAGTGATTTTCTGGGTTTTGAGGAGATTTTTGGAAAGTTCTTCTGTGTATTCTTGCCACTTCTTCTTAATATCCTCAGCTTCTGTGAGGTCCCTACCATTTCTGTCCTTTATTGAGCCCATCTTTGCATGAAATGTTCCCTTGATATCTCTAATTTTCTTGAAGAGATCTCTAGTCTTTCCCATTCTATTGTTTTCCTCCTATTTCTTTGCACTGATAGCTGAGGAAGGCTTTCTTATCTCTCCTTGCTATTCTTTGGAAATCTGCATTCAGATGGGTATGTCTTTCCTTTTTTCTTTTGCTTTTTGCTTCCCTTCTTTTCACAGCTATTTGTAAGTCCTCCTCAGACAGCCATTTTGCTATTTTGCATTTCTTTTTCCTGGGGATGGTCTGATATCTGTCTCCTGTACAATGTCACAAACCTCTTTCCATAGCTCATCAGGCACTCTGTCTATCAGATTTAGTCCCTTAAAACTATTTCTTACTTCCACTGTATAGTCATAAAATAAGTACAACCTGTATATTGAAGATGATTTCAAATTGTAAATAAGCACACGCACATTTGTTTAGTTAAGTCATAAAAGTATGAAATTAAATGTATTTATTTCATGACAAAAATTTTTAAGCATAAAAAATTATTCTCTGTCCTTTGGCCTCATCTCTTTCTCAGTGTGAGTTGTGTGTCTGCATTATGCATGGACCAGACCTCCCTCATTAGTGGGAACACCTGCTCAACCATGAAGAGCAACTTTCTCCCAGCATCAGTAAGACAGCCCCCAAAAAGGTAAATTCCTGTTTCATCCACCTCATTAGAACTGATTCAAATGTATTCTTTTTAATGACTGAATAATACTCCATTGTGTATATGTACCAAACTGGAGACTATTATACAGAGTGAAGTAAGCCAGAAAGAAAAACACCAATACAGTATACTAATGCATATATATGGAATTTAGAAAGATGATAACGATAACCCTGTATGCAAGACAGCAAAAGAGACACAGATGTATAGAATAGTCTTTTGGACTCTGTGGAAGAGGGCAAGAGAGGGATGATTTGGGAGAATGGCATTGAAACATGTATAATATCATATGTGAAACGAATCACCAGTCCAGGTTCGATGCATGATACAGGATGCTCGGGGCTGGCGCACTGGGATGACCCAGAGGGATGGTATGGAGGGAAGTGGGAGGGGGGTTCAGGATGGGGAACACATGTACACCCGTGGCAGATTCATGATGATGTATGGCAAAACCAATACAATATTGTAAAGTAATTAGCCTCCAATTAAAAAAACAAATTTATATTAAAAAAAAAAGAAATGAAGAGAATCCAGGCTCAGAATGTAGATTTGCTGAAAATCACTGTCAAAGAGCTGCCTGAGCCCCTGGGGGTACATCCCCACTGACAGACTCCTCTTCTGATTTCTATGCCATTGTTTGCAATGGAGACCAGCATAGAGGAGTGGAGGAGGAAAGAGAAATTTGGCTTAATTAAACAAAAGATTTAAAATGAAGCTGCTCCTTGTGTTGGTATGAACAAAGATTCTATCTGAGTTTAAATCTGCTCTGATTTTTTAAATATATGATGTCATGTGGATAAAATGTCTTAAGAATAGTGGATGTTTTTGAAAGTAAGCTTTTACTAGCTCTGTGATCTTTGGTGTGTCATTTAAACTTCTCTTAAACTAGCTTTACTTATTTGTAGAGTAAGTACCTGCCCTTTGTATCTCAGAGGTCATGTTAAAATAATGAAAACATAGGTGAAGCCAAAGTAAAGTAAAATGGAATTATTTCTAGAAAGTAGCTGAGTGTAGTGCAAATAACATAGACATCACAGTTAGGAGATTGGGGTTCAATTTAAGATTCTGTACTTAATTGCTTGGTATTTATTTTGGCAGTTTGGGCTGTAAGAACTTGCAATAAATAGTAGAGAAATTTAAGAAAAAGTTAATTCCTTCTTGACCTTGTAAAGGCTCATATGACCCACCATGATGATGCTTAGATATGGATTATGTATAGTGTTAATAACATCTTTTCATGCAGAGCCCTCTGTCTCAAAACCTTCCATACCTGTGCCTGACTTCTCGAGGACAGAGCAGTTCTCAGAGCTTCCTGGGTTACAGTTCTCAAATTTGACTTGAATAAAATTTTCCATTTCTTTCTTAGGTCGACTGATGGATTTTTCCACAGAGGAAAACACACCAAAGTTATTAAATGGGTTAATCAGATGTTATGTTTATTTTTTATCACTTTCCTTTTATTTTCCAAATATTTTGTTATCAGGCAAAACTAATATCCTTATTTGAAGTCTTTATTATTTCACAAAATGTTTTTCTTTAATAAAAACAAGTTTTCAAAAGTTCAGACACTTCTTTTAAACACCTCCACCAAGTACAGAAATGCTCTTCACAGCCCTAGAAGCAAGAAATTCTAGTAGAATGCATGGTAGATATCTCATAGTTAATATTCTTCAGAATATGGATACTCAGGGTGATCGCTAATACTGGAAGAGAAAGAGGAGTACTAATTTATTAAATCAGTCATGTTGTCATAGCGAGTATTACTCTGTGATGTGGTCACGATGGGCTAAAACTTGAAATCTACAAACACGTCCCTCCTTCTCCCCGGACAAGCACACATGTGGGAGTCCGCTCCATGTGCACACAGCACCTGCACATCCAGTCCCAACATCCACATGCAATATTCACTCCACAGTGACAGGTAGTTTGACTCAGGTTACAATTTATATGATAGCACAAGACCTGTGGCTAACTGTGGAGGTCATTTCAGTCCTGGGTGTAACTTTTGACCCAAAATGATGAGAACAATCACAGTTAAAGAATTAGTTGCTCTTGTTTTCATACATCCATCAAAAAAATATAAAGCATCACCCCCTAAATACAGGGTGCTTCCATTAAAGAATTTCCAGTTTATTGAAGAGGTACTAAGTACACCTAAATAATCTTAACTACCGAATATGATTACTGCTTTCTTAATTTATAATTTATGAGAACACTTATTATTCATTTGTTAGTATTACTGCTATTTCCTGTTTTTTTCTCATGTTTTGATTTTTTCCCCTAAATTTGTCCTTTTCTATTCAGTTCATTAAAAAATGTATTCTGAGGAAATCAACAAGAGCTGTGTTGTTGACATAAAGTCACAAAGATAAATAAGTCTAAGCATCC
>SJYC01022264.1:0-36443 GCA_006408675.1 Madoqua kirkii | reverse complement strand
TGTATTTATTTCATGACAAAAATTTTTAAGCATAAAAAATTATTCTCTGTCCTTTGGCCTCATCTCTTTCTCAGTGTGAGTTGTGTGTCTGCATTATGCATGGACCAGACCTCCCTCATTAGTGGGAACACCTGCTCAACCATGAAGAGCAACTTTCTCCCAGCATCAGTAAGACAGCCCCCAAATAGGTAAATTCCTGTTTCATCCACCTCATTAGAACTGATTCAAATGTATTCTTTTTAATGACTGAATAATACTCCATTGTGTATATGTACCAAACTGGAGACTATTATACAGAGTGAAGTAAGCCAGAAAGAAAAACACCAATACAGTATACTAATGCATATATATGGAATTTAGAAAGATGATAACGATAACCCTGTATGCAAGACAGCAAAAGAGACACAGATGTATAGAATAGTCTTTTGGACTCTGTGGAAGAGGGCAAGAGAGGGATGATTTGGGAGAATGGCATTGAAACATGTATAATATCATATGTGAAACGAATCACCAGTCCAGGTTCGATGCATGATACAGGATGCTCGGGGCTGGCGCACTGGGATGACCCAGAGGGATGGTATGGAGGGAAGTGGGAGGGGGGTTCAGGATGGGGAACACATGTACACCCGTGGCAGATTCATGATGATGTATGGCAAAACCAATACAATATTGTAAAGTAATTAGCCTCCAATTAAAAAAACAAATTTATATTAAAAAAAAAAGAAATGAAGAGAATCCAGGCTCAGAATGTAGATTTGCTGAAAATCACTGTCAAAGAGCTGCCTGAGCCCCTGGGGGTACATCCCCACTGACAGACTCCTCTTCTGATTTCTATGCCATTGTTTGCAATGGAGACCAGCATAGAGGAGTGGAGGAGGAAAGAGAAATTTGGCTTAATTAAACAAAAGATTTAAAATGAAGCTGCTCCTTGTGTTGGTATGAACAAAGATTCTATCTGAGTTTAAATCTGCTCTGATTTTTTAAATATATGATGTCATGTGGATAAAATGTCTTAAGAATAGTGGATGTTTTTGAAAGTAAGCTTTTACTAGCTCTGTGATCTTTGGTGTGTCATTTAAACTTCTCTTAAACTAGCTTTACTTATTTGTAGAGTAAGTACCTGCCCTTTGTATCTCAGAGGTCATGTTAAAATAATGAAAACATAGGTGAAGCCAAAGTAAAGTAAAATGGAATTATTTCTAGGAAGTAGCTGAGTGTAGTGCAAATAACATAGACATCACAGTTAGGAGATTGGGGTTCAATTTAAGATTCTGTACTTAATTGCTTGGTATTTATTTTGGCAGTTTGGGCTGTAAGAACTTGCAATAAATAGTAGAGAAATTTAAGAAAAAGTTAATTCCTTCTTGACCTTGTAAAGGCTCATATGACCCACCATGATGATGCTTAGATATGGATTATGTATAGTGTTAATAACATCTTTTCATGCAGAGCCCTCTGTCTCAAAACCTTCCATACCTGTGCCTGACTTCTCGAGGACAGAGCAGTTCTCAGAGCTTCCTGGGTTACAGTTCTCAAATTTGACTTGAATAAAATTTTCCATTTCTTTCTTAGGTCGACTGATGGATTTTTCCACAGAGGAAAACACACCAAAGTTATTAAATGGGTTAATCAGATGTTATGTTTATTTTTTATCACTTTCCTTTTATTTTCCAAATATTTTGTTATCAGGCAAAACTAATATCCTTATTTGAAGTCTTTATTATTTCACAAAATGTTTTTCTTTAATAAAAACAAGTTTTCAAAAGTTAGACACTTCTTTTAAACACCTCCACCAAGTACAGAAATGCTCTTCACAGCCCTAGAAGCAAGAAATTCTAGTAGAATGCATGGTAGATATCTCATAGTTAATATTCTTCAGAATATGGATACTCAGGGTGATCGCTAATACTGGAAGAGAAAGAGGAGTACTAATTTATTAAATCAGTCATGTTGTCATAGCGAGTATTACTCTGTGATGTGGTCACGATGGGCTAAAACTTGAAATCTACAAACACGTCCCTCCTTCTCCCCGGACAAGCACACATGTGGGAGTCCGCTCCATGTGCACACAGCACCTGCACATCCAGTCCCAACATCCACATGCAATATTCACTCCACAGTGACAGGTAGTTTGACTCAGGTTACAATTTATATGATAGCACAAGACCTGTGGCTAACTGTGGAGGTCATTTCAGTCCTGGGTGTAACTTTTGACCCAAAATGATGAGAACAATCACAGTTAAAGAATTAGTTGCTCTTGTTTTCATACATCCATCAAAAAAATATAAAGCATCACCCCCTAAATACAGGGTGCTTCCATTAAAGAATTTCCAGTTTATTGAAGAGGTACTAAGTACACCTAAATAATCTTAACTACCGAATATGATTACTGCTTTCTTAATTTATAATTTATGAGAACACTTATTATTCATTTGTTAGTATTACTGCTATTTCCTGTTTTTTTCTCATGTTTTGATTTTTTCCCCTAAATTTGTCCTTTTCTATTCAGTTCATTAAAAAATGTATTCTGAGGAAATCAACAAGAGCTGTGTTGTTGACATAAAGTCACAAAGATAAATAAGTCTAAGCATCCGAGACTAATGAGGGGAACATAGATTTATACTTAAAATCTTTTGAGCACAGAAAAGTAGCTTTATTCATTTATCATGTGTTTTCTTAGAATTATGATACAGCTTTACAAACAAGAAGGGGAGTTTTGAGATCTTTCATTTGAAACTGTCTTCATTTTATCACTAATTTGTGTTCCCTTCTCTCTAAACTCCCCTCCAATTCTCTTTTATTAGTCTTCTGTCTCTTCAATCCTGGCATCCTTCTGCAGTTTTAGCTGGAATTCTGCATTAGTAAATAAGTCTAAGTCCAGGAGGTAGAGGCTCCCCAGGGGATGGATCGATGATAAACAAAGGCTACAATGGGTTGAGTCTTGACTCAGGAAACCAGAGACTCAGACGATTTTACCTGCATGTGTCCTGCTAAGGACACAGTAGTCACTCACTAGAGGGTCAGTTATAAGCTCACGATCTACTGGTAATTCAGCTTTGTGAAATAATAGGCATGAAGACATGGGAGTTGTAATAGAGGAAAAAGCCCAATGAAGAGATAAACATGACATAAATGGATGGTGTCATGGAAAAGAAATGCCCTTTAGGGAGAAAATCCACCAGACACTAGGAGGAAGGGGTAGGGGCAGGCCCACTGTGAGTTCTCAGCACTGATACATGTTGCCCTTCATGGACTCTCCTCCATAAAAACACTGACATGACATTATACAATTGTGTTATGATAAAAATGAATATGGGCTTCTCTGGAATCTCAGACTGTAAAGAATCTGCCTGCAGTATGGAACACCAGGATTCAGTCCCTAGGTTGGGAAGATCTCCTGGAGGAGGGAATGGCAACCCACTCCAATATTCTTGCTTGGAGAATTCCATGAACAGAGGAGCCTGGTGGGGCTAAGGTCCATTGGGTCACAAAAGAGTCACAAACAACTGAACAACTAACACTTTCATTTTCAATTTCAAACATGAATATAATCCAGGACAGATTCATTATTACAGAGTCACTATTAATCTGACCATTTCACCCGACTTTAAAAAGAATTAAATATGAACATTTTTTCATAGAGCTTTAAAGTACTAGGCACTGTGCTCCATGTGTCTACTGGTTTCCTCAGCCCTGTGAGGTGGTACACCAGGCACAGTAATTAGGAGTGCAAAGTAGTGAATTCACCACAATATCAACTCTGGTGATTTTACTGATGGGCTGTCATGGGCTGCAATTACATTTCTATTTGTAGAGACAGAACCCTGGAGGAAACCTCTGGTCTGAGGTCTACAGGAAGCATCTGGTTTATTCCTACACTGGAAATCACAACTGTCTTCCTAGAATTAAGCCTTTAAAAATCCTCATTCCCCTGCTGACCTGCCTGTTATGGTAAACAGTGTATGTGTGAAACATCAGCAAGTCACTTACGGTAGAAATTCATAATATCTCATATTTCTATTGATGCCATCGATTGTTTTCATGTCTTCTGGAGTCAGTTCAAAGTCAAACACCTGGAAGGAAGGAAGAATAACATTAACCTCTCCTCCAAGGAGTTGTCCTCTCCCTAGGGACTGGAGGAGTTTCCATGGAGGAGACAAGAAGAAGGAACAGGGAAGCCGAGTCTGTCCTCAGCTTTCAGGTGAACAAGTCTGGGAGCCTCTGCTGAGTTCTCATCTCTCCTTCCCACACCTTCTCCTTCTCTGTCCACCTCACAAACATTACAGTGCATCAGTCTTTCTAAGTGAATCTCTTGAGACAGAAAACAAACTAGAATCCTCTTTTTCCAAATACACAGTCTTTGGACACCCTAGACTGAGAACCTGCTCCCAGAAAAAGTGGTGAGCTTAGATATGAAGAAGATGTTTCCCCATTCACTGATGGGGAGGCATAGTGCT
Organism: Madoqua kirkii; assembly: GCA_006408675.1. NCBI lineage: Eukaryota > Metazoa > Chordata > Mammalia > Artiodactyla > Bovidae > Madoqua > Madoqua kirkii. Next base: position 31,986 of record SJYC01022264.1, on the reverse strand, counting down.
GTGCTGAGATGAAGTACAGGTTAGTTGCCACAGTTAAGCCAAATATATATGAAAATATACACAGAGAAGTGTTCAGGCTCCTCTGACAAGAGCCACATCCACCTGCTAAAGCAGAACTGCCAAGCTGCTCAGCACTGAATTGCAAATGCATGAGAGCCCAGCCAAGAGGACACAGCTGAGCTGAGTGCAGGCTGTTTGCCAAAGCACAGAATCAAGAGACACACATAGCTGATCTCTGCATTAAATCTTGAAACCGGGGAGAGTTTCGTGTACAGCTATGGCTAAGGGTACGATAATGGTCTCCTACACACAAGTCAAAAGACAACTGCAAAAATGGGCACAATAATAAACAGGAAATTTGCAAAAGCAGAAACTCAGGAGATTAAATGCATGAAAGTGAAACATTAATATTTAGGAAAATGCAAAACAAAACCACAATGATTTGTTAAGTTAAGAATCACTGCTCTAAATTGTATGCCCCCAAATTCACATGTTGGGGCCTCACCCCACTGAGATGGAATTACAAATTAGAGCCTTTGAGGGTGATTAGGTCATGATGGTGGAGCCCTCAAGAATGAGATTTAAACAATATCATATTCATATAAAAGACTTATGAGAGCTCTGTTGCCCCCTCCACCATGTTAAGATACAAGGGAAAGCCTGTGACCTGGAGGAGGGCCCTCACATGATCACACAGGCACCCTGACCTCAGACTTCCAGCTTTAGAACTGTGAGAAACAAATTTCAGTTATTTCTAGGCCACTTGATCTTAAGTATTTTGTTAGAGCAGCCTAAATGGTCTACGAAAATCAAATATACTTTTGTCAGCTGAGAATGAAGAAAATACGATGTCATTTGTACGAGGTGATGGAATAAATTGACACAGTGCTGGAAATAAAATCTCTATTTTCTGCCCAACCTGAACCCTCTCCAGCCATGTCACTTCTCATGTTGCCATAGCAGGAGGAGAAAACCATTAGAAACACACACACAAGGCATTCATGCACCAAGAAAAGCAGGTAACTTGTCTTGACTCAGGGATAGTCTGAGAGCTGGACAAAGAATGACCCTCATGAAGGATATTCCCTAGGATCCCTCTGCCCACAGCCCCACTCATCATCACCTGCATGTTCTCTTTGATCCGCTTCCTGTTGTAACTCTTGGCCAGAACCACAATCCCACGTTGTATCTGGTAGCGAAGGGCAACCAGAGCTGGGGTTTGCTTGTGCTTTTTGGCAATGGCACAAAGAACCGGGTCATCCAAAAGAACAGGGTAGTTCGAGTTCACCCTGGAAGGAAATTCAGAAATGCTGAGGAGCTGAAACTGAATACTCAGTTTCTAAGAAGGCTTTTCAAACAGATAAAGTAGGTCTACTCTAGACCAGTGTTTCTCAAAGTGTGGTCCAGGGACCAGAAGCATCAGTATCACCTGGAATCTTGTTAGAAATACAAATTCCATGGCTTAGCTGAAGACGAACTGAATCAGAACCTCAACTATGTCATTTCCCAATCTGCATTTACAAAGTTCTCCCAGTCATTTGGATGCATGCTTGAGCTGAGACCAGTACTGCCATACTTGTGGATTTTTTTCTTTTTTCTGTTTTACTTCTCAGTGGTTATTTTTCTTAATAATTATAGCTCTAAAATAAGTACAAGGGCAAGAAAATAAAAAAGAGATGGAGACAGGGAAATGCTTTTGTTTTTAATTTTCACTTTTCTGAAATATTTACAAAAATTGAGTAGTCCAAAATGAGATTTCATCATTATTTGCATTGTGCAATACTCCTACAAACAAATTTTCACTAAAGTGATTCAATTTGTGATGTTTTTTTTGATCATCATAGATCTGGGTTGTTGTTCAGTCACTCAGTCATGTCTGACTATTTGCGACGCCATGGATTGCAGGACGCCCCGCTTATCTGTCCTTCACTATCTCCCGGAGCTTGCTCAAACTCATGTCCATTGAGTAAATTACCCATCCCACCATCTTGTCTTCTGTCATCCCATTTGCCTCCTGCTTTCAATCTTTCCCAGAATCAAAGTCTTTTCTAATGAGTTGTTTCTTCACATCATGTGGCCCAAGTATTGGAGCATCAGTCAGCATCAGTCCTTCTAATGAATATTCAGGACTGAGTTCCTTTAGGATTGACTGGTTTGATCTCCTTGCAGTCCCTAGGAGGTACATTTCTTATCTTGATTTTAGATATAAGGTGAGGGAGACTTGAAACTTTTATTACTAGCACCATGTTCATTTGTTAAAAAATAAGTAAGTCATGACTTAAGCTTATCTCTTAAGTGTTCAGTGCAGAGACACTTGCATTAAAATCTACATACAACAAGCACATGAAATTTAAAAAAAAATCAATTTGGCTTGTGATTGTAAGACAAAACAGAAGGATTATGTCCCATCTCTCTTCTCTTCCTGTCAGTTAAACATTATCTCCAGAGCACTGCGTTCAGCCCAGTTCAGTTCAGTCACTCAGTGGTGTCCAACTCTTTGTGACCCCATGGACTGCAGCATGCCATTCCTCCATGTCCATCACCAACTCCTGGAGTTTATTCAGACTCATGTCTATTGAGTTAGTGATGCCATCCAACCATCTCATCTTCTGTCATCTCCTTCTCCTCCTGCCTTAAATCTTTCCCAGCATCAGGGTCTTTTCCAGTGAGTCAGTTCTTCAAATCAGGTGGTCAAAGGATTGGAGTTTCAGCTTCAACATAAGTCCTTCAAATGAATATTCAGGACTGATTTCCTTTAGGATTTACTGGTTGGATCTCTTTGCAGTCCAAGGACTCTTAGGAGTCTTATCCAACACCACAATTCAAAAGCATCAGTTCTTTGGTGCTCAGCTTTCTTTAGAGTCCAACTCTCACATCCATACATCATCACTGGAAAAACCAGAGCTTTGACTAAATGGACCTTTGTTGGAGAAATAATGTCTCTGCTTTTTAACATTCTGTCTAGGTTGGTCATAGCTTTTCTTCCAAGAAGCAAGGGTCTTTTAATTTCATGGCTGCAGTCACCATCTGCAGTGATTTTGGACCCCCCCCCCCAAATAAAGACTTTTTGTGTTTCTATTGTTTCCCCATCTATTTGCCATGATATGGTGGGGCCAGATGACATGATCTTAGTTTCCTGAATGTTGTGCTTTAAGCCAACTTTTTTACTCTCCTCTTTCACTTTCATCAAGAGACTCTTTAGTTCTTCTTCACTTTCTGCCATAAGAGTGGTATCATCTGTGTATCTGAGGTTATTGATATTTTCCCCAGCAATCTTGATTCCAGCTTGTGCTTCATCCAACCCAGCATTCCACATAATGTACTCTGCATATAAATTGAATAAGCAGGGTGACAATATATAGGCTTGGTGTACTCCTTTACTGATTTGGAACCATTCTTTTGTTCCATGTACAGCTCTAACTGTTGCTTCTTGACCTGCTTACAAATTTCTCAGTAGGCAGCTCATGTGGTCTGGTATTCCCATCTCTTTAAGAATTTTCCAAGTGTTGTGATCCACACAGTCAAAGGCTTTAGTGTAGTCAATAAAGCAGAAGTAGATGTTTTTCTGGAATTCTCTTGCTTTTTTGATAATCCAGCAGATGTTGGCAATTTGATCTCTGGTTCCTCTGTCTTTTCTAAATCCAACGTGAACATCTGGAAGTTCACGTACTGTTGAAGCCTAGCTTGGAGAATTTTGAGCATCACTTTGCTAGCATGTGAAATGAGTGCAATTGTGAGGTAATTTGAGCATTCTTTGGCATTGCCTTTCTCTGAGATTGGAATGAATCTGAAAACTGACCTTTTCCAGTCCTGTGGAACCCCATGAACAGTATGAAAAAAAAAACCCTGTGTACATTATTATAAAAATATTTTATCAAAATTTGAGTTTTATGGACTTCCCTGGTTGTCCAGTGGTTAAGACTTCATCTTCCAGTTCAGGGGTTGAGGATTTGATTTTTGGTCAGGGAGCTAAGATCCTACATGCCTTGAAGCTCAAAAACCAAACATAAAACAGAAATAGTATTGTAACAAATTCAGTAAAGACTTAAAAAAATTGAGTTTCAGAGTAACTCCTTGTGGCCTTCAGTAAAGTTCATACCATTTTGATAACCGTTGGGATCCCAGAGCACCATAGGCAACTAGGACAATATCGTGTGACTTGCAGAACTCTAGCAGTTTGCTCTGGTTGAGATAAGGGTGACATTCCACCTGTAGAATGCCAACAGAGAAGAATTGTCAAGTTATATGAAAAGGTAATATGCCAGAGGAAGCTTAAAAGTAAAAATTACATATGCTAAAGAAACAAACAAATAAAAAAAAACTGTGTAAATCAAATTACAACGGGAAACATCAACGTCAATAATGATTAAAGAAAAACAAATTTTATCTCTGTTCCCTGAAAAGATTAAATAATAATAATAATTCCTGAGAACAAGCAACTCTAGGAACCAGATCTTTGTTACTATATACCACTGAACACCACCAAGACATATGTCTAATTCCAGACTGGAGACAGAAAAAGAGCTGTTAGAATCTTGGGACTATAGGACCTAGTGTGATGGGAGGGGGAGGTCCCACTGGTGGCATCTGGGTAAACTTGAGCATCAAAAGAATTATGAGTGAAAACAAATGTAGCACACAGAGTAAATAAAAATCCCTGAGGCCCTAGTCATGAGAGCAGGAGAAAGAACAAAACTATTTTCCTCCATGGATGGTGAGTATTACAATAAATCCTTTCTCAGAAACTGACAATTAATGGGAAAGAGTTAAGTTTTTACCCTGTCTTACAAGAATAAGTGCATTTTATGTTGACTTAATGAGGGAATTTTGTCTTTACAATAAAATGTTAGGTCAGGAGATTAAAAATATTGCTTAAAATTGAAAATATTGAAAAATATCCCAATGAAATAATTAATGCACGTGGGAATCATTGAAGGATTCTCAACCGTTTTGTGAAAATTTGGGGGAAATCAAAATTCCCCTAATGAAAGTATTACCTGACAGATGACTAGATAATTTCAACAGGAAATTATTACACACTTCCAAACAAAAAAAATCTAGCTACCAGTAGTTTTACCAGGAGAACAAAATACCACTACTCACAGAACAACTTGTCATCACATGCTTCCCACTCGGGTGTATGTGAGAGGCACAGCACACAAAGGACACCCACGGCTGATTCACGTGAGTATATGGCAGAAACCACCACAATACTGCACAGTAATTAGCCTCCAATTAAAATAAATGAAAAAAATAAAGATTTATGGAGAATGGCGCTGCCCATCAGAACAAGGGGAAAAATAAAAGGATGTTTTCTTGTCAAATGTAGTAAGGAATTCAGATTTAACTACTAATTTACATAAGCTAGAACCAGACAAACAAGTTAATCAGTGTAATGATGATAAATACAGTGTGTTTGTTGAGAACTTGTCTCGCTATCTTCATGACATAATGATTGAGTGACCATTCTAGGTTAAAAACCATGAAAAATATGACTCAAAGTGACATGGAGCCATATCAGATCCGGATTTTCAAAACATAATATATATATTTATTATATAAATCCATAGAATTAAATATATATATATATATATATATACACACGCACACACACTATTGTATCCTTAACGTTCTAATATCTGAAATTTTTCACAATAAAGACATGGAAGTAAAACTGATATCAGAATCACATTAATTTCTTAACTTTTATAACTTATATATATATATACATATATTTTTTTTCTTGAATTGTGTAAGCTACACTTTCAATATAAGATTCTTTTTCTTTGACTCCAACTTGTAACTTAAAGACATTAAGATACATACGAAATAAGACTGTTGCAGAAGGGTAACGATTACATGACATATGTATCACATCTCAGTTATATGGCATATCTGGATCTGTCAAACTTAGAATTAAACAGCAGAGAAATGGTCACCAGGGGCTGGGAGGAGGGGGAATCTGGAATTGATAAGCATGATGTGAAGTCTCAGTTATACAAGATGAATGAATTTTAGATCTGCTTCCAACACTGTCCCTATAATAAACAACACTGTATTGTATCATATGAATACTTTAAAACTCGCTATGAGGTTAGGTCTCATGGTCTTCTACCACAAAAGTAAAAAAATAGAACCAAAAAAATTACGAGAACAGAAACAGGCATAGCAAAGTGAGTTTAATCAGTTAATTCTGTGATGGACATTGATGGGAGAACCAGTCCAAGCTTGAGTAAATCACAAGGTGTGCTCTACGATTGAGTAAGTATTCCTGAATGAATATTTCATCAGTGGTAAGTTAAGACCAACCTAGCTAGCATATTGAAAAGCAGAGACATTACTTTGCCAACAAAGGTCCGTCTAGTTAAGGCTATGGTTTTTCCTGTGATCATGTATGGATGTGAGAGTTGGACTGCGAAGAAAGCTGAGTGCCGAAGAATTGATGCTTTGAAATGTGGTGTTGGAGAAGACTCTTGAGAGTCCCTTGGGCAGCAAGGAGATCCAACCAATCCATTCTGAAGGAGATCAGCCCTGGGATTTCTTTGGAGGGAATGATGCTGAAGCTGAAACTCCAGTACTTTGGAAACCTCATTTGAAGAGTTGACTCATTGGAAAAGACTTTGTTGCTGGGAGGGATTGGGGGCAGGAGGAGAAGGGAATGGCAGAGGTTGAGATGGCTGGATGGCATCACGGACTCAATGGACGCGAATCTGAGTGAACTCCGGGAGTTGGTGATGGACAGGGAGGCCTGGCGTGCTGCAGTTCATGGGGTCGCAAGGAGTCAGACACGACTGAGCGACTGAACTGAACTGAACTGAACTATCACTATAAGCCTTGAACTTCATCCATCAAACTTGATGAACTTTCATAGCCTCCAGCAAACTTGGCTGAAGACCCATAAATGCAGAGAAACCAAGACAAAGGATTCAGGCCATCAAACTCCACACAAACTCTTAACACCCTTCTCAGCTGATTTTTGTCTTTGTTTACTTCCTGATCCATGTTTTCTTAAGGTACATAGTTCCCTCTGAGACATTTTGACATCTGATTTCTGGTCATGCTTTCAGCTCAGGGGGAAAACCCCTTCCTCTAAGTTCTGGGTGTTGAGTCTAACCCCCTTTCACTTCCCTCAGTTCCTACCCACAATTTAGCAGGAAGCCTTTCCAGTCTTTTCCACCCAGACTTTATCAGGCAGAGATACTGTTATGGATTCTATTCACACTGTCCAGACAGAGGCTCTGCTCTCTAGAATCCTCTGTCCACAAAGGTCAGATGAACAGGAGGGAAGACCAGACAGACATCTGGCTCCAGTGCAAGAAGGAGGTTGTGAAGAGCAGGAGGGAGAGGAGCCAAGCTGCTCACCTGGTTGCAGACGGGCTTGTACTTGAGCCCCGGCTTGTTCAGGATCTTCTCCAGCTGCTTGTGATTGAAATTGGACACCCCAATGGACTTGGTCAGCCCTGCATCCTTACACTTCTCCAGGGCCTGGTAGGAAGGGGTGGTGAGCAGTCATGAACCGTCACTTGGAATGGGCAATAAAATAAGATTAATAGCTGGAAAAAAAATTGTTAAAAGTGTCTCTTGTCAAAAATTAGCATTGATTACAAGGAAGAAAAAAGTGGAAAAAGTTCATGACACAGGAAGAATTACAGTTAGAAAAACCCCGGAGAATACATAATACATAGAAAAATATAGATGCCTATGTTACCATCCCAAATTCTTCTCCATTGTTCTTCTCTGTGAACATTTCAGCAAAAGTTTCCTCTCTACAACCCCAGCATCTCAGCTCTTAGATTAATGAACTGCTGAGTCTGATGGTCCACAGCCCATTCTCATAGGTGGAAGAAATGAAGGAGTTTCCCTATCTCCTGGCTCCTCCCCTGGTTCTCTCTTCCCTGGACTCACTTCCCATGTGTGACGGAGATCCACTGAGTCAACTATCAGTTTTCCATCTTCATTTGTTGGCAAAATTTCCTCCCCTGGCTGGAATAGAAGCAGTCATTTTAGAGATGTTACAAAAAAATTTCCCCACACTTAGCCAAACACCCAGGCACATCTAGGACCAGGGCATCAAACCTCTATCAGGTAGGTTTACAACATTCTAGATACTAATATTTGCAAAGTGCTTTACACATGGAGTTTTGAGCAATGTGTTTAGAGAGCAATTTTTTACTAGTCTCTTACACTTAACGTTTTGATAAATACAATTTTCCTACATTCTAATGGGGAAAGTCAACGACTTATTTTAATTTTTTTCTGACTCTTTTACTTTCCTCTTGCAAAATACCTCCATTGTGCTGGGAGTGACTATAAGTTATGCCTTACTTCTGGCATTAAAATTGCAAATTTGACCTGGGCTAAATTTCAGACTTCCTTTTCCCTTTGAGCATCAGGTGCCCTAGGGCAGGCATAGGAACCAGCAAGGCTCTCCTTAGGTTGATATGGAATGTGGAAGATCTAGACATGCTCTCAGTGGTTCATGACCATGAGCCTTGGGCCTCCAAGGCCATATTTGCCACTGATAGAAAATGTTTAAAGCAAACCAAGTGTAATGCCATGATAAGAGATAGAAAAATAGACCCATTTCTAAGAATACTGCAACTCAACTTTCCTCGGTGTAGAGTACATCCTACACTGTACTATGAAAAATACTTAAGTGCTATGAAAAATCTTTAGTACTTAAGTATTATGAAAAAAAGTACTATGAAAAGTCTTAAGCCAACCATCCATGGAAGCTGATAGACATTGTGACATATGAAATAAGACAGAGGTGATCACACAAACTGCCAACCTTCAGAGGCACTGGAGTATGAATAAGATAGAGATCAACATAGTCCAGTTGAAGGTTTTTCAGTGACTTTTCCAAGGCTGATTGGACCAACTCTGGTTGAAGGCATGTGGACCAAAGCTGCAGAGGTTAAATAATAGAATTTATGTTAAAGGAAGGCAGTAGGTCATTTTGTTTGTCTTGTTTCATTTAATGATAAAACATTTTTATTGCTTAGAAATTAATGACCACTGGGAAAACTGCTCCTTTTTTCTTGAGTTTCATTTTTTTAAAATCTAACCCACTCATGCAAACTTTTTTATTTGACTGACTCTATCATAAGTACATCATTCATGATAGAATAAAATTAATCAAGATAAATAACATTATAAAATAATTACCATGTCTATCATCTGAATTGTGTTTAATAGAGCGTAAAAGCACAAACTTAGTCTAATGTAATCAATCAGTCCTCTCAGAATTAATTAGCATTTTGTTTACATAACTAACTGTAGAAAAAAAAGTATTTTGAACATACTAACATGAGCAGAACATAATTCAACACACTTTGGCTAGATCCTGTGGAATATACAAAATGCCTCTCCTAATGTTCTCTCTTACTCTTAGAGTTGAGAACTGAAATTAAGAATGTGAAGAAATTTGAAAAACTCACTCAGATGATAAGGAAATCTATCATCTATTCATACTTCTGTATGAATCCTTAGACCATACTAAATCACACTCCTCTGGCTAGGCTCAGAGAAGGAAAGTGACTTTAAAATTTGAACAGAACAGTGAAGAAAAAGTTGGTATCACTTTCTATTTTGGGGCAGGGGAGGAGGAAACTACATTTAACATATAAACATGTGTGAAAAGAAAGCTGTATCAGTAAACAACATTCACCTAATTACTGATCCTATTACATAATTGTCACCTGCATACAACTAGTTGTGCACATGTGCTCACACACAACACACACAGCACCTTTGAAGTGCAGAATATGTCTTCTCTCTTCACAGTGCCGTCTGCAATCTTGCTTCGAATGGCTTGGCCAACTTGCTCTTCATTTCTGTACACATGAGCACAGTCAATGTGGCGGAACCCAACCTCTATAGCGAATTTGGTGACCTCCAGAACTTCGCTCTTAGGGACCTACATGAGCAACAAAGGTAGGAACTGAATATCCCCATGATTAAGAAATTACTGAGCCACAAGCTTTGATCTTTCCAATAATCAACTTTTCTTTGTGCTTTTGGTTCATTCTGCATATGTGCTGATGATCCCATGACAATTTTCCTGAACTTTCCTGGTCAGTGATTAAACGGATGATCAGGAACCCTTCAATCCCAGGCGATTAGTGGTTGATCACAGGTATCAGACGACCCCAGATTTTTCAACTCCAGATTCAGTGATTTTTTGGAAAAAAATTGTAAGACTTAGCATAAAGTTGTAGTCATGGATACAATTTATACTGTGAGATGCTTGAAGCAAAATCCACAAAGGTATAAAACACCTGGTAAAAGCATCAAGAAAAGAGTATATTAAGGCTGTGTATTGTCACCCGCTTATGTAACATAGGCCAAGTATATCATGCAAAATGCTGGCCTGCATGAAGCACAGGCTGGAATCAAGATTGCCAGGGAGAAATATCAATAACCTCAGATATGAGGATGACACCATCTTTAGGGCAGAAAGCGAAGAGGAACTAAAGAACCTCTTGATGAAAGTGAAAGAGAAGAGAGAAAAAGCTGGCTTAAAACTCAACATTCAAAAAGTTAAGATCATGGCATCCGATCCCATCACTGCATGGCAAATAGATGGAGAAACAATGGAAACAGAGATTTTATTTTCTTGGGCTCCAAAATTACTGCAGATTGTGACTGCAGCCATGAAATTAAAAGAAAAAAAAAGCTTGCTTCTTGGAAGAAAAGCTATGACCAATGTACATAGCATATTAAAAAGCAGAGACATTTCTTTGCCAGCAAAGATCTGTCTAATCTAAGCTCTGGTTTTTCCAGTAGTCATGTATGGATGTGAGGGTTGGACTATAAAGAAAGCTGAATGCAGAAGAATTGATGCTTTTGAACTGTGATGTTGGAGAAGACTCTTGAGTCTCTTGGACTGCAAGGAGATCAAACCAGTCCATCCTAAAGAAAATCAGTCCTAAATATTCACTGGGAGGACTGATGTTGAAGCTGAAACTCCTATACTTTGGCCATGTGAAGAATAGACTCATTGTAAAAGACCCTGATGCTGGGAAAGATTGAAGGTAGAAGAAGGGGACAACAGAGGATGAGAAAGTTGGATGGGATCACTGGCTTGATGGGCATGAGTTTAAGTAAGCTCCAAGAGTTCATGATGGACAGGGAAGCCAGGTGTGCTGCAGTCCATGGGTTCACAAAGAGTTGGACACGACTGAGCAACTGAACTGAGCTAAAAAGCATCAAGAAACCAGATGAAAGCTTCCGGGACCTCTGTCTACCAGTGAAGCCACATAGAATACACCAAATAAAATCTGCATCTATTCAAGTTGTACAAACCGATGTTTTCATATAAGCATCCATTGTTAGTGATTAACACAGTCAAGCTAATAACAGACCTGTCACCTCACATGGATAACTTTTGGCTGTGGGGAGAATACTTAATATCTAGTCTCTTGGCAAATCTCATGAATACAGTCCATTTTTTAAACTATAGTTACCATGCTCTACATTACATCTCACAGCTTATCTTATAACTGAAGGTCTGTATCCTTGGCCATTGTCTTGCCATTTTCCCCAGCAGGCACGCAGTTTCTGGCCACCATTCCTCTCTTTCCTGCTTCTGAGTTTCACTGTTTTAGATTCCACCAACAAAGAGATCAGGCGGTATTTGTCTTCCTACTTCTGGCTTATTTCACTTAATTTAATATTCTCCAGGTTTCTCCACGTTGTTGCAAATGGCAAAAGGATAATTTCTTTTATAAAGTCTGAATAATATTCTTTTTTTAATTTAAACTTATTTATTTTAATTGGAGGCTAACTACTTTACAATATTCCATTTGTTTTTATGTGATTTAGAATCTTTCCTTTTCAAGGAGGTAGACGCTTGGTCTCTACCTCAAATACTTCTCTGGGTCATGTGTTTTTGGAAGAAGGAAAGGGTTCTGGAATTAATGAAACATACAGAGAAACACCTCCATTACAATGTCCCTCAAAGCAAAGCAACTAACAGTTAGTGTTCTTGACAGCCAAGTCTCACCTTTTCTGCCAAGCTGGGAAAGAATTGCAGGGGAACCCAGAGTAATCTGCAAGTGAGCACAGCCTCAGACTCTGATGCAGAGTGGAGACTGGATGCTCCCTCCCCTTTCACAGGGCATGGTTCTAGCCTGGTTAGTGGGACCATGTGATCCTCGCAGAGTCACACAGGAACTCAGTGCTTGACAACCTAAGTCCCCTTCCTCTCATGTTAAATCCACTACTATTTATATCCCAACCCCAAACCACCACTCTTACCTCCTCAGGTGCATAGGTTCCAAATCCCAGGACAGGAATGAAGTGGCCATCATTAAGCTTCACCCTCTGGCACTGGGTTTCCATTGCCTGCTGCTCCTTTGAGTAAGCAGACTGACTTTTTTTCTGCCTTCACAGGTTATATATAATAGGAAGGTAACACCCCAGCTGCACTGTCCAATGTTAGCAGATATATTGTAGGAGGAGCATGATTAAATTAGTTCCCATGGAGTAAGAAGAGAATTAAAGCCAGTTAACTTGCTTTTTTTTTTTAATCAGTATAATCTTAAGATACATTTTGATAAGGTTGGCTGAACAAGTATTAACTGTATGTTAGACTAGAAACTTCCACATAGCAATCTTTTTTCATTTTTCTAACTATGAAGTTGAATCTTACAGTATAAATACATTCATACAGAGAATCACACAATTTAAAGGAGTGATTAATAAGCATTTAAAAAAATCTTCAGTTCAGTTCAGTTGCTCAGTCGTGTCCAACTCTTTGTGACCCCATGAATAGCAGCACGCCAGGCCTCCCTGTCCATCACCAATTCCTGGAGTTCACTCAGACTCATATCCCTTCATAAAGAATAAAAACTTCAAGTGAAAATAAATTTGCCTTTAATTTTTACCACCAGCAAAATTATTTTGCTTTACAGACCTGATGGTGGTGAAATCCTGAAAAGGACACCAAAATCACACGTTCTGGCTGGCTTTTGGATACCATGTGCAGTGTGAAAAATGACTCTTAGATGGTTTATACCTTGAACTTAGTTATATATCTTTTAGAAAGCTATCATAATGTAAATTATACATATATTACATACTTTACTCAGCCTTACCTGTGAAATAAAAACTTGTAAACAAGTTAAATTGTAACAACTTTGGGATAAGTAAGGAAAATTGTGAGGCACTGATATAGTGAAATGTTGTGAAACCAAATAAAATTTAACAGAGGGACGTGAGCAAAATGGTGGGCTAAGATGCATTGAATTCTCCCTTAGAAACATGAGAAAACAGTCAGGACCCAGATGAAAAATGTCATATGAGCTCTAGAAAACAGTCACACAACATTTATGGCAACAAAGTGAACACACAATTATGAAAAATCCAAAACAGGATGGAAGGACATTTTGTGGTGTTTTTACTCATGTGTACCCTCCTCCTGCCTGGGGCAGTGCAGTCTTGATCTGCAAAGAGCAGTGGCTCAGCTCCCTCAAACCAGAGTGATCACAGAAAACGTTAATGCGGGACAGCCTGAAGATAAATGTTTGCTTTACCTAAACAAACTTAAACTGAAGAGCAGCTGGAGTGTCTCATTACAGCTGCAGGGGGGCTATACAAATGTGGAACCAGGGACAAAGGATTAGGAGTGGAGACCTAGACTAGGCTATGTAAAACCCTGAGTAGAACTGGCATATGGGTTTGGGGGACATAGGCCATTCAAAAACAGCCATATATTCATGGGACTAAAACAGCCACCCATGGGCCAGGCAAGATGTTGACGCAGAAATAAACTGAGCAGCCCTTAGCTTTCCTTTGGAGTGATCTCAGGACAAGGAGCATGCCAAGTTAACTAGTGAAGGCCAGTCATGACGTGGAGGAAATCAACCAAGAGTGAGTAGTTGCCTGTTGTTTCAAGTACCCGATGAATGTATACACACCCAGGAACATGTACACACACACACATACACAGAAATGCACATACACACACGATAGAAAGAAAAGAAGGAAGGAAGGAGAAAGAAAGAAAAAAAGAAAAAGGAAACCATGGTCCAGGAAAGGAAGAAAATAAATCGGCACCAACTCTTCCTGAACAGTCAGAGGAGCCACACTTAGTGAACAGTGACTGTCACACATTGTCCTGGGGAGGAGCTCCAGGTGGGCAAGAGGACGCTGAGCTCAGCTCCCCCAGAAGCACATCAGGGTCCCATCTCCTGAAAACACAGACACTAGCAGGAAGCTTTGTCCACACCAAGGCTGTAAAGACCTGTCCACATGGAGCTGGGTGGGAAGGGAAGAGAAGGGATCAGGACTGAGTCCTGGGAGGGCCCCAGATGAGGAGTGGGACAGAGACTTGGAGGTCCTCCCTGGAGAGACCGGTGCATACCATGCATTGGGCACTGCAGCCCTGGAACAATCCCACGAGGTCACAGCCCCAGAGCTGCTGTGAACCCAGGGGGACCTGTAGGAGATCTGCAAGAATCTCAACTCCAAACCCTAGATGGCCAAAGATTAGTTCAAGGATTATTTCAAGGCATAAATCCAAACACTATAGAAAACATTCTGAGTTTAGGAGAGAAGAGGTAGTATTCAAGATAAACTCAAGTGATTAAATATAAAAAATCCCAGTGTTGTATCAATAGGGAGGCATAACCAAGAATAATATTCTGGAAATAGTAAACAAAAATGACTAAGGGATACCATGCCATGTCTGTCAGTTGAGCAAAGATAATGTGTGGTAAAGTGCTGACGGAAAATGTTATTCTATTCAGCTTTATCACAAATATGATTTGAAAGATTTTTTTTCATCTCATGGTTTGTCTAGTAATTTGTTTCAGTGCAAAATAGTTTTGAATTTGGATAAAGACTAATAATAATTTTTTCTTTTATTGCCTGTACTTTTGGTGTCAAATCCCCCAAATTGTGACCATATCCAATGATGAGAAATTTTTTCCAGAGGTTTTCTTCTGCGAGTTTCATATTTACATTGTGTGTGTCTAGATCTCAGAAGCATTTGGAGTAGTTTTTTTAATAAGGTCAACTCCCAACTTCTTTTTGCATGTGGATATCTAGCTTTCCCACCACTGATAGTTGAAAACACTGTCCTTTATAACTGTATCTATTTAAAACAGATGTCATTTAAGTTCATGCACACTCTGAAAGATCTGGGTTTCCCTTGTAGCTCAGTTGGTAAAGAATCTGCCTACAGTGCAGGAGACCTGGGTTTGATCCCTGGGTCAGGAAGATCCCCTGGAGAAGGAAATGGCAACCCACTCCAGTATCCTTGTCTGGAAAATCTCATGGGTGGGCTGCAGTCCATGGGGTCGCAAAGAGTTGGCCACAACTGAGCGACTAACACACACACACACACACACACACACACACACACACACCGAAAGGTCTACATCTCTTCCAAGTGTTTTGTGTTTTGGATGTCATGCTTTATATCTTCAAGTCTATCCCTTAACTGTTTACTATGGTTTTTACTAGTTTATTTCAGTGGTGCATGCACTTCCTTTGCTATACATTTTCTTTTGCTATGGGTTTTTTTTTCCCTTTCTGTATTTCCTTATTTCTATAAGGAAATAGCCTTTTATTTTCAAAAAAAAAAAAAACAGGCTTCCATGGTGGCTCAGATGGTAAACAATCTGCCTGCAATGAAGGAGGCCCAGGTTTGATACCTGAGTTGGGAAAATTCCTTGGAAAAGCAAATGGCAACCCACTCCAGTATTCTTGCCTGGGAAATCTCATGGACAGAGGGGCCTGGCAGGCTACAGTCCATGAGGTGGGTTGCAAAGAGTCAGACATGACTGAGAGGTTGACACTTACCATTTACTGTAGGGTCAGTTTAATGAAGATCTCAGCTGTGCTTCTCTAGGAAACTCTTTATCTCTTCTTCGGTTCTGCATGACAATATTACTGGGTAGAAGGTCCTTGGTTGTAGATATTTTTATCCTTTCAGTATTTTAAATATATTATGTAACTCCATTCTGGCCTATAATATTTCAGCTGCAAATCAATTGAGAGCCTTGTAGGGATTCCCTTATATGAGACTCTGTTTTTCTCTTGCTCCCTTTGAAATTTTCTCTTTAATATTTGACAGTTTTAAGTGTTGGTGTGGTCTCCTTGGTTTCATTTGTTTGGGACTCTCTGTGCTTCTGGCACTTGTATGTCTTTTCCTTTCTTTAGGTTTGGGAAATTCTCTGTCACAATTTCATCAAATGCATTTTTCTGTGCCTTTCTCTCCCTCTTTTCCTAGGACTACTACTCTGTGAATGTTACTACAGTTGATGTCCTAGGAGACCACACTTGTGAAAAATTGATTTTTCTTTTTACTGTTCTGATTGAGTGATTTCCATTATTCTGTCTTCTAGGCTGCTTACACAGTATTCCGTATTGGCTAACCTGTTGTTAACTCCTTGTAATGTACGTTTTACTTCATCTGTTGTGTTAGCCAGCTCTCATTGAGTCTTTTTTGATATTTTCTAGCTCTTTGTTGAAGTTCTCACTGTGTTTCTCTATTCTTTTCAAAATATATTATTATAACTTAACAATGTTATATGTAATTCCTATGATAACAACAAAGCAAATAAAATAGAGTATATGGGACATAAATATAAAAGAGATGAGAATCAAAGATGTCACTATGAAAAATCATCTGAACATTAAGGAAAGTGGTAATGGAGGAAATAAGGAACTAAGCCACACCAAAAAATATAAAAAGACAAAAGTATTTTCCTATAAGTTATTACTTTTAATGTAAATAAAATAAACTCCACGTTCAAATAGTATATATTGTCAGAATAGGTTTTTAAAAAATATATCAAATTTTAGTGTAAATCTAAGGACACAAATTCTATGAAAACAGCAACTGAAAGAGAGCTGGTGTGACCACACTCAGTTTAGCTCAGTTGCTCAGTCGTGTCTAACTCTTTTCAACCCCATGAACTGCAGCATGCCAGGCTTCCCTATCCACCACCAACTCCCAGAGCTTTCTCAAACTCAAGTCCATTGAGTCGATGATGCCATCAAATGATGATCTCTTCTTCTATAGTTCCCTTCTCCTTTTGCCTTCAATCTTTTCCAGCATCAGGGTCTTTTCCAGTGGGTCAGTTCTTTGCATCAGGTGGCCAAAGTATTGGAGTTTCAGCTTCAGCATCAGTCCTTCCAATGAATATTTAGGACTGTTTAGGATGGCCTGGTTGGATCTCCTTGCAGTCTAAGGGACTCTCAAGAGTCTTCTCCAACATCACAGCCCAAAAGCATCAATTCTTTGGCCCTCAGCTTTCTTTATATTCCAACTCTCACATCTATACATGATTATTGGAAAAATCAGAGCTTTGATTAGACAGACCTTTGTTGGCAAAGTAATGTCTCTGTTTTTTAATATGATACTTAGGTTGGCCATAGCTTTTCTTCCAAGGAGTAAGTGTCTTAATTTCATGGCTGCAGTCATCATCTGCAGTGATTTGGGAGCCCGAGAAAATTAAGTCTCTCACTGTTTCCCCATCTATTTGCCATGAAGTGATGGGACCAGATGCTATAATCTTAGCTTTTTGAATATTGAGTTTTAAGCCAGCTTTATCACTCTCCTCTTTCACTTTCATCAGGAGGCTCTTTAGGTCTTCTTCTCTTTCTGCCATAATGGTGGTGTTATCTGCATGTCTGAGATTATTGATATTTCTCCTGGCAGTCTTGTTTCCAGCATGTGTTTCATCCAGCCTGGCATTTTGCATGATATACTCTACATATGAGTCAAATAAGCAGGGTGACAATATACAGCCTTGATGTATTCCTTTCCCAATTTGGAACCAGTCCATTGTTCCATGTCCATTTCTAACTGTTGTTTCTTGACCTGTATATAGATTTATCAGGTGGCAGGTAAGGTGGTCTTGTATTCCTATCTCTTGAAGAATTTTCCACAGTTTGTTGTTATCTTCACACTCAAAGTTTGGTGTTATCAATAAAGCAGAAATAGATGTTTTTCTGGAATTCTCCTATTCTTTTTGATGAGCAAATTGGATGTTGGCAATTTGATTTCTGGTTCCTCTGCCCTTTCTAAATCCAGCTTGAAGATCTGGAAGTTCACGTTTCACATACTGTTGAAGCTTGACTTGGAGAATTTTGAGCATTACTTTGCTAGCATGTGAGATGAGTGCACTTGTGTGGTAGTTTGAACATTCTTTGGCATTGCCCTTCTTTGGGATTGGAATGAAAACTGACCTTTTCCAGTCAGTTTGTGGCCACTGCTGAGTTTTCCAAATTTGCTGGAGTATTGAGTGAAGCACTTTTAACAACATTATCTTTTATGATTTGAAATAGCTCAAGTGGAATTCCATCACCTCCACTAGCTTTGTGCATAGTGATGCTTCCTAAGGCCTCCTTGACTTCACATTCCATGTTGTCTGGTTCTAGGTGAGGAATCATACCATCATGGTTATCTGGGCCATGAAGATCTTTCTTTGTATAATTCTGCTGTGTATAACAGACAAAATTTAAAGGTTTTAAAATAAAATTTGTGACAAGACAAAGAAAGTGAAGTGAAGTCGCTCAGTCATGTCTGACTCTTTGCAACCCCATGGACTATAGCCTACCAGGCTTCTCCATCCATGGGATTCTCCAGGCAAGAATACTAGAGTGGGTTACTATTTCCTTCACCAGGGGATATTACCCACCCAGGGATCAAACCCAGGTTTCCTGCATTGGAGGCAGACACTTTAACCTCTGAGCCACCAGGGAAGACAAGACAAAGAAGGATATTCTATATTGAGGAATAGTCAATCCACCAAGAATATAGAGAAATTACAAACATAGATGGGCCAAACATCAGAGTTCCAAAATATATGAAGCCAAGATAGATAGAAATGAAGGGGAAAATAGACAGCACTATAACACTAGTTGGAGGCATTAATATCTACTTTCAATAATCGATAAAACAACTAGACAGAAGACCATGAGGAAATAGAAAGAGATGCTATGAACAACTGTATGCCAACACACTGAATAATCTAGTTGAAATGGAAAATTTCTAGAGACACACAGTCAATGAAGACAAAATCCTGAAGGAATAGAAAGCCTGAGTAGACTTATTCCTACTTATTCAAGCATATTGAATCAGTAATTAGGAGATTCTCAAGAAAGAGAAGCCCAGGGCCAGGTGACCACACTAGTAAAGTCTGCCGAGCATTTATAGCAGAATTAACAGCAATCATTCTTAAATTCTCCAAAAAAATATTGAAGAGGAAGCAATACTTTCCAACACATTCCATCAGGCCAGCATTAGCCAGAGACCAATCGCAGACAAAGATACTACAGAAAAATCAACTACAGACAGATGTTTCAGATGATGATTGCTACAAAAATTCTCAATAAAATACTCAAAAATTGAATTCAGGAGCATACTAAAGATTATACATCATGACCAAATGAGACTCTTATTTGGGCAACATCTGTGTACATATTTATTTTAGTAAAAGCAGTAAACTATATTAACAAAAAGAAGGGGGAAAATCACATGATAATAACAAGTGATGTGGAATAAAGACTGTGACACAACTCAATATCCTTTTATAATAAAAAAATAATTCAATAAACCAGACATAGAAAGAAGCTTTCTCAACATAATGAAGCCTATACATGAAAACCCACAACATCAGATTCAGTGATAAAAGACTGAAAGCATTTTTGGTTACGATCAATAATATAAAGTTTTACCAATTTTCACCACTCATGGTAAACATGCAATCATCAGTTTCAGCTACAGTATTTAAAATAATAATAATAATAATAATATGCATTCAAAAGTAGTAAAATTATCTCTGTTCTGAGATGACATGATCATGTATGTAGAAAGCCATAAAGATAGAACAAAAAACTGTTACAGGTAATAAATAATTTTAGCCGAGGTGTAGGATGCAATATCAAACAGAAAAGTCAGTTACATTTCTATACACTAAGAATGAACAATCTGAAAAGAAAAACTTTAAAGCAATTCCACTGGGAAAAAAAACCATGAAAAAATATTGCATTTGGAAATAACCAAAAGATGTGTATAAGAGACAGCCTCAAACCAGAGTGATCACAGAAAATGTTAATGCAATGCTCCAACCTACGTGGGGACAGCCTGAAGATAAATGTTTGCTTTACCTAAACAAACTTAAACTGAAGAGCAGCTGGAGTGTCTCATTACAGCTGCAGGGGGGCTATACAAATGTGGAACCAGGGACAAAGGATTAGGAGTGGAGACCTAGACTAGGCTATGTAAAACCCTGAGTAGAACTGGCATATGGGTTTGGGGGACATAGGCCATTCAAAAACAGCCATATATTCATGGGACTAAAACAGCCACCCATGGGCCAGGCAAGATGTTGACGCAGAAATAAACTGAGCAGCCCTTAGCTTTCCTTTGGAGTGATCTCAGGACAAGGAGCATGCCAAGTTAACTAGTGAAGGCCAGTCATGACGTGGAGGAAATCAACCAAGAGTGAGTAGTTGCCTGTTGTTTCAAGTACCCGATGAATGTATACACACCCAGGAACATGTACACACACACACATAACTATGTTTCATGAATGAAAGACTTAATATTAAGATGACAAAACTAATTAGTGATCTACACATTCAATTGAACTTTATATATGCCAACATTATTTGGAGGAAGGGGAAGTAGAAAAACTAACCCTAAAATGCATCTGGAATTACAAAGGACCCTGAATAGACCAAACAGTTTTGAAAAGGAAGAAATAAATCTTGGAAAGTAGAAAGTAAAGAAAAAGCAAAGAACACAATTTGGTTTCTCACAATTTGAGCTTTCATAATTAACTACAAAGCTACTATAATTAAAACTGTAGGTAATGGCATAAAAACATATATAAAGACTAATGAAATAGAACTCATATAGAAATAAACACAAACTTAATATATGATAATCGACAAGGTTGCAAAGACCGTTTATGGGAAAAAGTCAGTCTTTTCAACAAACAGTGCTGAATAAACTTCATATCTATATTCAAAATAAAGAAGTTAGCCATTAACTTACATCACACAAAAAACCACACACACACACACACACACACACACACACACAAATGCATCAAAGACCTAAGCATACAAGACACTAATATGAAACTCCTGGGAGAAAAACTAGAGAGAAGGCTTCCGGATATTAGATTTGATGTTTCATAATAAGCACAGGCAGAAAAATAGATAAATAAATTTTGTCAAAATTCAGAATGTTTTTGTATCAAAGAAATTATCATGAGACCAAAAAGACAATCCACAGAAAAGGGGAAAAATCTTTGCAAATTGTATTTCCAATAAAGCTGAATAGCATGGAACTTCCTGGAAACACCCTAAAAACCTTATTTCAAATTGCTTGTTTCACCAAAGTCTCTTGGTGATCTTTACTTTTTAATCCTTAATATGTCCTTAATTAAACTTTTGATTATCCTTGCCTAGTGATGCAAAATGTAAAGTGTTTCTATTTCCTCACTCTTTCTGAGTTTGTCTTGGCTACCGCCATTCTCTTCCTTACTGAATTCAAATCATTTTCTAAGAGCATTTGGATTTACACCTTGAACTAGTCCTGCTGCTGCTGCTGCTAAGTCACTTCAGTCGTGTCTGACTCTGTGCGACCCCATAGATGGCAGCCCACCAGGCTCTGCCATCCCTGAGGTTCTCCAGGCAAGAACACTGGAGTGGGGTGCCATTTCCTTCTCCAATGCAGGAAAGTGAAAAGTGAAAGTGAAGTCGCTCACTCGTGTCCGACTCTTAGCGACCCCATGGACTGCAGCCTACCAGGCTCCTCCGTCCATGGGATTTTTCAGGCAAGAGTACTGGAGTGGGGTGCCATTGCCTTCTCCTGAACTAGTCCTAGTGTTTCCCAACCAGCAGACAAGGCTTCCCTGGTGGCTCAGATGGTAAATGTAGGCCTGCAATGTGGGAGATCCAGGTTCGATCCCTGGGTTGGGAAGATCCCCTGGAGAAAGGAGTGGCAACCCACCCCAGTACCCTTGCCTGGAAAATCCATGGATGGAGGCGCCTGGTATGCTACAGTCCATGGGGTGGCAAAGAGTCGGACATGACTAAGCGACTTCACTAACTCACTCAGACATGGACATGGTAGAAACTGTTGCAGTCTCTGTGTGAGCAGCCAACACATAGGAAAGGAAACACATTCTTCCACAAATATCACACCAAGCACTCTTGTGTGTTCTCTCCACACCCTCCAATACCAACTTCTGCTTCTCTTTGACTTCAGTTTTCTACACAGTGCATCCCAAACCATAGTAACTATGGGGACAGGATGATGGTAAGCTCCAGGTGACGGTGGCCCTGGTATTTGGTCACCTGGGCTTTGGTCTCGGTTCCTGCTTCTGTTCCCTCCCCTCCATGTCTCAGAACTACCATCTGTTCTTCATCTTTGTGTTCTTACACCTACTGGATCTCAAAGTTTCAGGGAACTTGAAGGCTTTTCACTTTTATGCATTGGAGAAGGAAATGGCAACCCACTCCAGTGTTCTTGCCTAGAGAATCCCAGGGATGGGGGAGCCTGGACGGCTGCCGTTTATGGGATCACACAGAATTGGACAGTACTGAAGTGACTTAGCAGCAGCAGCAGAAGGCCAGTAACAATCAGAGGATAAGTGTGATCAGATCACAATAGGAATAAAGTGCTACATCAGTAAACATCATCTTTTTACAGAAGGAGTTGATAATAATGTATAAGAAATGCTCAGATTCTCAAATGAGCATTCAAGGAGCTCTTTTTAGGTAATATGCATTTCAATATCTTCTGGGTGTTCATCCAATCCATCTTCAATAAAAACACAGTCTTCATGTCCTGAAGCAAGTACATCTATTGTTCTTGATCTGATAACTACAAGTCTTCTCACTATAGTGTTCATGATTTCCACCCACAAATTCAGATGAATGGGAAGGAAGCACAGTTTCTCATTTCAAACGATCTTTCATGGAAAGGGTAGCTGAAGAACATACTCTGTTCTAGATACAGAACCAAGACTTGGGAGTATCCCCATCATCAGGGACTTAGCTCCACAGAGATACTCATTGTTTCAAGTCCTTTGTGCATTCAAGTCCAGCTGCCTGAATGGTAGTCAGCTCAGCTCCAGGGGAAAAAGAGAGTTACTGCTTTGAGGTCTCAGCATCTAATTGTTGATACACAAGAGAAACAAGTGAAAAAATTTTAACATAATGGCCTATACAAGTGTGTGAATTGAGGACAGCTTGGGACCATGCTGGGAGAAAAGACCTCCACATCAGAAGACCCTTTTCTTATTCTCCAGACCACAAAGAGTCTTTTTTAGACAGTACCTGGAAGATTTTGCATGAATTTTGGCATTCACAGTAACAGATCTCAAGGACTATTGTTCTAATATATAGAAATTCAAGTCATTTATCTTATTATTTGTTCACAAACTCTTGAAGTTGCTTTCAATAAAGACTGTGGTCTTCATCTCTAAAACATCTTTAGTTCCCCCTTTCAGGGAAGAACTCTGACCTTGTGGATATATGACACATCTAATGTACACAGCAGGTCTGGTGGATCAGTGGAAGAGAGTGCATTCATTACTCACCATCCAGCAAACCCCAAATGCACTGTCACATGTATGTAACAATAAAAAGGCATGGCATTTTCTGTACATCAGCATTTATGTCCTGCAGAAAATAAGGTAAAAAAAAATCTCCTGGTTTTCAGAAATTAATTAAAACAATAACTGCTATCCCTTTCCAAAGCATGGAAAACTGCCCATGGCTGAGGTCTGCAAAGGAGTAGAGGTAAAAATAAAAATGATCTTAATCACAGACATACTTAAGGCGAAATGCCATGCTGATGGAGCAACAGCATCAATTACACTCCTCGACATCCTGGTGCGTATATGTTAACCAATGTTATATTCTTCTTCTGTATTGACCCCTTCAACACTCTGTAATGCTCTTCTGTGCCCTTTGTTATCGACTGTATTTTAGAGTTTATTTTGTCTGATATGAGTATTGCCATCCCCCACTGTCTCGTCATTTTCATTTTCGTGAAATGTCTTTTTCATCCCTTTGCTGAGAGTCTCTGTGTCTAAAGACACATAGCCCTGCAGTGAGTCTCTTGTTAGCAGCATATAGATGGATTTGTGTTTTATTATTATTATTCAGTCAATCAGCCAATACATCTTTTGACCAGATAGTTTATTCCATTGGCTTTTAAGGTGATTATTGATAGGATTGTACTAATTACCATTCTGTTACTTGTTTTCTGTTTTCTTTCCCCTAGTTTTGTGCTGTTCTTTTATTCTTCTTTGCCTAGCCTCTTGATGAAAGTAAAAGAGGAGAATAAAAAATCTGGCTTAAAATTCAACATTCAAAAACAGTTTACGGCATCTAGTCCCATCAGTTCATAGCAAATAGATGGGGAAAATGAAAAAATAGTAACAAAAATCACTCGGATTTTTCTTGTGCTCCAAAATCACTGTGGACAATGACTGTAGCCACAAAAGATGCTTGCTCCTTGGAAGAAAAGCTATAACAAAACTAGATAGTGGATTAAAAAGCAGACACAATACTTTGTCAGCAAAGGTCCATCCATATAGTCAAAGCTATGGTTTTCCCAGTAGTCAAGTACAGATGTGAGAGTTGGACCACAAAGAAGGCTGAGCACTGAAAAATTGATGCTTTCCAACTGTGGTGCTGGAGAAGGCTCCTGAGAGTCCCTTGGACTGAAAGGAGATCAAACCAGTCAATCCTAAAGAAGATCAGTACTGGGTTTTCATTGGAAGGCCTGATGCTGAAGCTGAAGCTCCAGTACTTTGGCCACTTGATGTGAAGAGCCAACTCATTGGAAAAGTCCCCGATGCTGGGAAAGATTGAAGGTGGGAGGAGAAAGGGCCGACAGAAGATGAGATGGTAGGGTGACATCACCGATTCAATGGACTTGAGTTTGAGCAAACCCCAGGAGATGGTGAAGGTCAAGGAAGCCTGGCATGCTTCAGTCCATGGTGTCACAGAGTCAGACGTGACTGAGCAAGTGAACAACAGCAACTTGTGGTTTAAAGATTTTCTTTAGTTGTATGCTTGTGTTCCTTTCTCTCTCATTTTTGTGTATTGATTTTAGATTTTTGACTGGTTATTCCTGTGGGGTCTATATATGTTAAATTCAAGCTGTATGTCCTCATTTTAATTTGATAACCATTTAAGTTCAAACACATTTTAAATGATCTACTTTTTTACTCTCCTCTCACACATTTTGTGTTCTTGATGTCATATTCTTACTTTCCTATAAACTCTTACTTCTTGGTGGCATCTTTTTTTCCACTTAGAGAAGATCCTTTAACATTTTTTTGCTGATTATTTTATTATTGATAAATCATTTTAGTTTTTGCTTGTTTGAGAAGTTTTTTTTTTTTTTTAGGTATCCTTCAATTCTAAATGATAATCTTGTGGTTATCTTGCATTTTTTTCCTTTTGGTATTTCAGAAAGATCATGGCATAGTCTTCTGCCTACATAGTTTCTGCAGGAAAATCAACCAATAGTCTGATGGGGTTTTCCTTGTCTGTGACATGTTGTTTTTCTCTTGCTGCCTTGAGAATCCTGTATCTGTAACATTTGCCATTTTGACTGTGATACATCTTGGTGTGGGCAGCTTTGGTTTTATGTTGTTTGAGACTGTGCTTCCTGCACCTGAAGAACTTTTCCCTTCTTTGGGTTCTGGTTATTTGGGGTCAGAATTTCATCAAATGTCTTTTCTTTTCCTTTCTCTCCTCCTTCTGGGACTCCTAGAATGTGGATGTTAATGTACCTGATGTTGTCCCAGTGATCCTTTAAACAGTTCTCTTTTTTTAAATTGAAGGATACTTGCTTTACAATGTTGTGTTAGTTTCTGCTGTACAACAAAATGAATCAGTCACATGTATACACAGGTCCCTTCCTGTTGGAGCCTGCCTCCCATTAAACTATTCCCTTCTTTAAAATTTGCTTTTCTTTTTGCTGTTTTTATTCCATGATTTCAATAATGCTATCTTTCAGATTACTTCTGAATTCTATATCACCTAGCCTGCTATTATTTCCTCCTAGTGTGTTTTGCTCTCTGAGTTATCATATTCTTCAGTTCTGACTGGTTATTTTTTTTAATATTTTCTAGTTATACTTCTTGAAGGCAATGGCACCCCACTCCAGTACTCTTGCCTGATAAATCCCATGGACGAAGGAGCCTGGTAGGCCGCAGTCCGTTGGGTCGCTGAGAGTTGAACATGACTCAGTGACTTCACTTTCACTTTTCGCTTTCCTGCATTGGAGAAGGAAATGGCAACCCACTCCAGTGTTCTTGCCTCGAGAATCCCAGGGATGGCAGAGGCTGGTGGGCTGCTGTCTATGGGATCGCACAGAGTCGGACATGACCGAAGCGACTTAGCAGCAGCAGCAGTAATACTTCTTAATACTCTCATTGTGTTCATCTATTTTTCCCTTGTGAAGTTAGAATTCTTATTACTAATTCTTCGAAATACGGTAAATTATTTTGGTGAGTTATCTTCCTTATTAGCTATTTTTACAGGGCTTTCTTTTTTTCTTATTCTTTAACTTGAAACAAATTTCTCTCAATTTGTTTCTTCTCAATTTGCTTAACTTCCTCCAACTGTATGAAATTAAATGAAGAAGTTACCTGTACCAGTCTTGCAGGGGTGTCCTTGTGTGGACATGTCCCTGTGCAGTCTGTGTGCTTGGAGGCTTTGGGACAGAGTTGGAGCAGAGTGGGCCAAGGTCATGCCTTCCCCAGGGTGTACTGGCAGCTGGCAGCATGGTGGGAAATTGAAACGGAGGCTAGATCCAGAGCCAAGTGTGAGCAAAGGCTTTTCTTATGCCCTGTGGCTGTCCATACCCTACTGGACCAGGCGTGTCCCAAGGCACTGAAGCAGAAGCCCTAACTCTTGGCCTTAACTTGGTTCCACCTTGTAAGTGTGCACCCCTCTCCCCTACTCTGGCACCTTTGCACCTGCAGCCCCTGCTGCAGGTGGCCATGCCTGTGGTGCAGCCCTGGCACACCGTCAGAGCCCCAGACCCTGTTCCTCCAGCCCCTCTCTGATGGCCACCCTGCCCCGTCCAGACATCCTGCTGGTCTGAGCTGGCTCTGTACACCCCCCACCCCACTTCCCACTCTGCCCAGCATGGGCAGCCCTCGCCCCAGGGGGAGTGACCTGGATCCAGAGGCAATGAGGGGGCATCTATGGGCCAGGGGGCACACGGGCTGCCCAGTAAACTGGTCGAGTTCTGGGCAGCGTCCGGCTACCCCCTCAGCCTGTTCCAGGAGCAGGAGTGGGTGCGTGTCTAGCTGGTGGGCTGCTGTCTATGGGATCGCACAGAGTCGGACATGACCGAAGCGACTTAGCAGCAGCAGCAGTAATACTTCTTAATACTCTCATTGTGTTCATCTATTTTTCCCTTGTGAAGTTAGAATTCTTATTACTAATTCTTCGAAATACGGTAAATTATTTTGGTGAGTTATCTTCCTTATTAGCTATTTTTACAGGGCTTTCTTTTTTTCTTATTCTTTAACTTGAAACAAATTTCTCTCAATTTGTTTCTTCTCAATTTGCTTAACTTCCTCCAACTGTATGAAATTAAATGAAGAAGTTACCTGTACCAGTCTTGCAGGGGTGTCCTTGTGTGGACATGTCCCTGTGCAGTCTGTGTGCTTGGAGGCTTTGGGACAGAGTTGGAGCAGAGTGGGCCAAGGTCATGCCTTCCCCAGGGTGTACTGGCAGCTGGCAGCATGGTGGGAAATTGAAACGGAGGCTAGATCCAGAGCCAAGTGTGAGCAAAGGCTTTTCTTATGCCCTGTGGCTGTCCATACCCTACTGGACCAGGCGTGTCCCAAGGCACTGAAGCAGAAGCCCTAACTCTTGGCCTTAACTTGGTTCCACCTTGTAAGTGTGCACCCCTCTCCCCTACTCTGGCACCTTTGCACCTGCAGCCCCTGCTGCAGGTGGCCATGCCTGTGGTGCAGCCCTGGCACACCGTCAGAGCCCCAGACCCTGTTCCTCCAGCCCCTCTCTGATGGCCACCCTGCCCCGTCCAGACATCCTGCTGGTCTGAGCTGGCTCTGTACACCCCCCACCCCACTTCCCACTCTGCCCAGCATGGGCAGCCCTCGCCCCAGGGGGAGTGACCTGGATCCAGAGGCAATGAGGGGGCATCTATGGGCCACGGGGCACACGGGCTGCCCAGTAAACTGGTCGAGTTCTGGGCAGCGTCCGGCTACCCCCTCAGCCTGTTCCAGGAGCAGGAGTGGGTCGTGTCTCAGGAGAGGAGTCAGGTTCCCGGGCCTCCTGTGGGTCCTCCTAGGTTCACAGCAGCTGCGGGGCCATGACCTCCTGGGGTCATCTCAGGGCTGTGGTGCCCAGTGTGTGATGTGCACGGGTCTCTCCAGGAAGGACCTCCGAGCCCCTGTTCCTCAGCTCCTGCAGGAGCTGAGCTCAGTGTCCTGTCCTCTTGCCCACCTGGAGCTCCTCCCCAGGACAGTCTGTGACACTCACTGTGCACTAAGTGTGGCTCCTGTGATTGTTCAGGAAGAGTTGGTGCCGATTTATTTTCTTCCTTTCCTGGATCATGGTTTCCACTCTTTCTTTCTTTCTTTCTTTCTCCCTTTCTATTTTTCTTCCTCCCTCCTCCCCTCCTTTCTTCTGTGTTGGGTGTGAATGTTCTTGTGTGTCTGTGTGTGTTCATATTGGCTGTTTGAAACATGAGGCAAATACTTGCTCTTGGCAGACTTATTCCTTGTCCTGACTGGACTTAGCTAGTTGGTTTCCCATGCTCCTACTCCTGGGATCAGCCAAACAGGAAAATTAAGAGCAACTCAGTTCATTCCTCATCTTGCCCAGCCAGTGGGTAGTTTTCTGGTTCTCCTGAATTTGTGACTGTTTCTGAATGCTTTACTATCCCCAAAACCACACCCCAGTTCTACTCAGGGTTTTATTAATACATGGTCTTGTCTATTTCTCCACCCTTAATCCTTTGTCCATGGCCTTGTATATATATATATATACATATATATATGGCAAAGAGACAGAGATAACTGAGCAACTAAGCACAGCACACATCACTAAGCACTTAGCCAAAATGTAGCCAAAATGCCTGCCTTTAGTATCCTTTTCAAGGTTTAACCCTTCTCAGGTCTGTAAAGAAAAATAATTTGCTGTTGGGAAATACAAAAAGGCAAATTTCTTTTCAGTTGATGTTTTGATTCTCTATTAAGGGATTACATTTTGAAACATGCTTATTAATATTAAACACTTTTAAACTGTGTAATTCGTATATGCTAAGTTGCTTCAGTCGTGTCCGACTCTGTTCGACCCCATAGACAGCAGCCCACCAGCCTCTGCCATCCCTGGGGTTCTCCAGGCAAGAACACTGGAGTGGGTTGCCATTTCCTTCTCCAATGCATGAAAGTCAAAAGTGAAAGTGAAGTTGCTCAGTCGTGTCTGACTCTGTGCAACCCCATGGACTGTAGCCTACCAGGCTCCTTCGTCCATGGGATTTTCCAGGCAAGAGTACTGGAGTAGGTTGCCATTACCTTCTCCATGATTTGTATATTTATGGCTATTAATACTGTAAGATAATTGTTTCAGTTGATGTTGGGTCAAGATGGAGCTTCATAATCAGAAAAATGAAATAATCGTTATGTGGAAGTTTCCATGTAAAATATGGTCAATAATTGTTAGCCCATCTCATCATTATATGATACTTAAGGTTATACTGATAAAAAAAAATCAAACAAGTTAACTGACTTCAATCTTCTTCTACCTCCAAAGGTATTGGTTTAATCACGCTCCTCCTCCTACAATATATCTGCTAACACTGGACAGTGCAGCTGGCATGTTAACTTCCTGTTATTTATAACCTCTGAAGGCAGAAGAAAAAAATCAGTCTGCTTACTTAGAGGAACAACAAGCAATGGATCCCAAAAGCCAGAGGGTGAAGCTTAATGATGGCCACTTCATTCCTGTCCTGGGATTTGGAACCTATGCACCTGAGGAGGTAAGAGTAGTGGTTTGGGGTTGAGATATAAATAGTAGTGGATGTGGCGTGAGTATAAGGGGACTTGGGTTGTCAAGCACTGAGCTCCCGTGTGACCCTGGGAGGATCACATGGTTTCACTAACCGGGAGAGAACATCCAGTCTCCACTCTGCATCAGGGTCTGAGGCTGTGCTCACCTGCAGATTACTCTGGGTTCCCCTCCAGTTTCTGTCCCTTTTCCACCTTATCAGAAGAGGTGAAACTCGGCTGTCAAGAACACTGACTGTCAGCGACTTTGCTTTGAGGGAGATTGCAATGGTTTCTCTGTATATTTCATTAATTCCAGAACTCTCTCTTTCCAAAAAGACATGACCCAGAGAAGTATTTGAGGAAAAATTTCCTGAAGATGAGGTGACTGAAAACTAATGGGAAGAATTGCTTTTCTACTGTGAGGTGCCTGCTCCGTGCCAGGCAAGACACACTAGCTGTTTTGCCTTGTACTTCTGTTTCTGCTTGGAAACTTCTCCTAATGGAAGCTTTAGTATCATTTGAAGGGATAAGCTACTATCTTATACCCCACTTTGAATTCTTGGGATTTTCAGTTTCTTTTTATTATAGTCTGCAATACTCAGGCATAAGAGGTGCTAGTAGACACGTCTCTAGACCTGATGCCAAAAGTTTGCTGTCCATCTTGTCTTTAGAGTATGTAGTTGTGACAAGGGACTGGTCCTGAAACTTTGAGTCTCACTTTTCTTATTTACAAAACAGAAGATAATATTCAAAGACATTTTTCAGACAGGAGACAGGGCTTGTTTACTTGTACTGCAAAGTGTGATGAGGAGAGGGAATGGTCCAAGTTATTACTGAAGCTCATTTATTTATTCCTTAATACATCCCACAAGGCAAGTCATCTTAAGAAAAACCAGGACTGAGACCCAACAGAGGAGAGTTAGACCAAACATCTATTTCCTTGAAAATAAAAGATTCTGAATTATAGAAACATAAATGCAATATTCAATTCAATTCAGTTGCTCAGTCGTGTCTGACTCTTTGTGACCCCATGAATCGCAGCACGCCAG
Organism: Madoqua kirkii; assembly: GCA_006408675.1. Taxonomy (NCBI): domain Eukaryota; kingdom Metazoa; phylum Chordata; class Mammalia; order Artiodactyla; family Bovidae; genus Madoqua; species Madoqua kirkii. Next base: position 908 of record SJYC01022264.1, on the reverse strand, counting down.
GCCTCCCTGTCAATCACCAAATCCTATAATTCACTCACACTCATGTCCATTGAGTCAATGATGCCATCCACCCATCTCATCTTCTGTCATCCCTTCTCCTCCTGCCCCCAAACCCTCCCAGCATCAGAATCTTTTCCAATGAGTCAACTTTTCACATGAGGTGTCCAAAGTACTGGAGTTTCAGCTTTAGCATCATTCCCTTCAAAGAAATCCCAGGGCTGATCTCCTTCAGAATGGACTGGTTGGATCTCCTTGCAGTCCAAGGGACTCTCAAGAGTCTTCTCCAACACCATAGTTCAAAAGCACCAATTCTTCGGTGCTCAGCTTTCTTGACAGTCCAACTCTCACATCCATACATGACCACTGGAAAAAGTCAGCCTTAAAAAGAAAGTTAATCTCACCATTTGCAACCACACAGATGAACCTGGAGAACATTAAATGAAATAAGCCACGCACAGAGAACAAGTATTTCATGATCTTTTTATAGGTGGAATCTAAAAATATTGACTCATAGAAGCAGAGTAGAGACATAGTGCTCAGAAACTGAGGACAAGGCTCTGAAGAATAGAGAGATGTTTATCAAAGCTACAGATCCTCAGTTATAAGATACATAAGGCTCAAGACCTGATGTACAGCTTGGTGACTATAGTTAATAATAATAAATCTTAAATGTTCTTACTACACACAAAAGTAACCTATGTGAGGTTATGGATCTTCTGGTAGCTTAATTGTGGTAATCATTTACAATGGATAGTTATACGAGAACATCACTTTTTACACCTTGAATCGATAGTTTTAGATGGATTCACTGTGGCTTCACCTGTAGATAGAGGTCTCAAAAGCTTTCACCTGGTTTCTTGATGCTTTTCAAGTGAATTGAAGTGACAGTCTCTCAGTTGTGTTCGACT
>SJYC01022263.1:0-49725 GCA_006408675.1 Madoqua kirkii | reverse complement strand
TTTTTTTTGTACAGGTTTTCTGTGTTCTTGCCACCTCTTCTTAATATCTTCTGCTTCTGCTTGGTCCCCTAGGTTATGTAATGCTAGTTAATCTGAGAAAATTGACTGTTTGATCAAATTAGACTGTCCTCTAACACTCTCTGAAACATAATTCAGATGATGGGCTTGGTAATTATTTGATAAGGTTATTTGTATCTTGATTCATTTCATTCTTTTGTGAATAATGGAATGATAATAAATTCAAATAATGAAGTTTACATGGGTAGGTGAGACTTAAAAATTGAACTCTAGAAAACAGGGGCATTTTTTTTAGTGGTCATCTTTTTCTATCCAATAGAAAATGTCTAATTATTGAGTGAAATGAGACAGACAAAAGTAGCTACAACGTTCATTTCACACAACTTCCTTCTTGGTAATTATTTGATAAGGTTATTTGTATCTTGATTCATTTCATTCTTTTGTGAATAATGGAATGATAATAAATTCAAATAATGAAGTTTACATGGGTAGGTGAGACTTAAAAATTGAACTCTAGAAAACAGGGGCATTTTTTTTAGTGGTCATCTTTTTCTATCCAATAGAAAATGTCTAATTATTGAGTGAAATGAGACAGACAAAAGTAGCTACAACGTTCATTTCACACAACTTCCTTTTTTCAACCTCTGCAGCTTTGGTGCACTTCCCTTCGACCAGAGTTGGTCCAACCAGCTTTGGAAAAGTCACTGAAAAATCTTCAACTGGACTATGTCGATCTCTATATTATTCATTCTCCAGTGTCTCTGAAGGTTGGCAATCTGCTTTTGTATTCAATCATATGTATTTTTTTTTCTTGCCTCGGAGTGCTTATAAACTTGGATGGATGGTTGACTTAAGATTTTCTTAGGAGGTTGAAGAAATGATTACACTAGAGTAGAATCCCTCAAATAATAATTTCTGATTATCTTTTTACTGAGCTTCCTTGAATCCTTAATTCTGTTACATGCCTCCCAGAGAAAAGCGTTCAACAATAATCTCATATGCTTTGCTCAAAAAGTTGAGAAAATATAAATGGGCATTTTTGGCACACAGCTCTGATTATGACTTCTGAATCTCTTGAGGATTTCATGAACACAGTTTGTTACAGAGTGGTGAGCAATGACATTGCCTCACACTTGCACAGACTGAGTTGTTCTCCCTTTCACTCTTTCAAGAGGAGCAGCTTTGGTGGTGCTCCCTCTGGGTGGGTCTAAACCTCCTAGCCTTTAGAGGGACTTGAGCGACATTGCCCACACTGTTGCCTGACTTCACAATGAGGATTATAGAATGCACTTAGCCATTAAGAACTGCACATGTACACCCATGGCAGATTCATGTCAGTGTGTGGCAAAACCAATACAATATTGTAAAGTAAAAAAATAAATAAATAAAACTGAGATTTAAAAAAAAAAAAACTGAAATGGAAATTTCCTGGCAGTCCAGTGGTTAGGATTCCATGCTTTCACTGCTGAGGCAAGTCAAGTTGAGGGAGGAGTTCAATCCTGTTCTGGGAACGAAGAGCCAGCAAACTGTAGCCAAAAACAAAACAACAGCAACAACAAAACAAATGTATTATGTAGAACTCTTGATTTTAAGTTACAGAAATCTACTTGAGCCACCCTATGCAGAAGAGTCTATTTGACTATGTAGATTGTATATCTCAGCCATGGATAGAGTTAAGGATTTGCAATACTCTTCAGTAATATAACCCTTTTTAAAAATCCCTTATCCTGTCACTACTCTTGGTTTGCTTTATTTTTACTGAACATGTTCCATTGGTGGCAAATGTAGCCTTGGGGAAACTCAAGGTTCATATTTGTGAAATTTAAGAGCATGTCTGGATCTTCTACATTCCGTATCCACCTAAACAGAGTCTTGCTGGTTCATGTGCCTGTCCTATTGCATCAGATGCTCAGAGGGAAAAGAAGTCTGATTATCTAGCCCAGATCAAGTTTGCAATCTTTAATCTGGAAAGAAAGCCATATAATTTACTACCATTTCCAGCACAAGAGAGGCATTTTGCAAGAGCAAAGTATAAGGGACAGAAGGAAAATTCACATGTCACTGATAGTCCCCATTACAATGTATGAAAATTATTTTCATTAAAACATATATTAGGTGTAAGAGATTAATGGGGGCCTGCCCTCCTGAAGACATTGCTCATAACTCCATTTGCAAATCCCTTTTCTAACATTGGTATCTAGAATCTTACTTTTCTTATCTCATAGAGGTTTAGTGCCTGGTCTAGACATGCCCGGCAGCCTAGCTAAATGTGGAGAAATCATTTGGTAACAGCTCTACAATGATTGCTTCTGTTCCAGCCAGGGAATAGACTTGTTCCAAAAGATGAAAGTGGAAAACTGATATTTGACTCTGTGGATCTCTGTCACACGTGGGAGGTGAGTCTGGGGAGAAGAAAGCCCAGAGGAGGAGCCACGAGAGGGGGGATGTCTTTCATTTCTTCCACCTGTGAGAATGGGCTGTGGACCATCAGACTCAGCAGTTCATGAATCTGAGGGCTGGGATGCTGGGGTTGTGGGGAGGAATCATTGCTGAAATGTTCACAGAGAAGAACAGTGGAGGAGAATATGGGACAGTGAAGACAGGCATCTATTTCCTTCCTTGTGATATGTCTTCTCTGGGATTTTTCTAATTAGGAGATGATAATTCTTCTTGTGTCATGACCCTTTTCTCCTTTTTTCTTTCTTAAAATCAATGTTAATTATTGACATGAGATACTTTTTACAGATTTTTTCCAACATTTATTATTGATATATCACTCATTCCAAGTGACTGTTCACCACCTCTCCCTCTCAGGTCCTGGAGAAGTGTAAGGATGCAGGGCTGACCAAATCCATTGGGGTGTCCAATTTCAATCACAAGCAGCTGGAGAAGATCCTGAACAAGCCGGGGCTCAAGTACAAGCCTGTCTGCAACCAGGTGAGCAGCTTGGCTCCTCTCCCTCCTCCTCTTCAGAACCTCCTTCCTGCCCTGGAGCCAGATGTCTGTCTGTCCTCCCCTCGTGTTCATCTGACTTTTGGGGACAGACGGTTCCAGAGAGCAGAGCCTCTGTCTGGATGGTGTGAATAGAATCCATAACAGTATCTTTGATAAAATCTGGGTGGAAAATACAGGGAGGACTTACCACTAAGTTGTGGTAGGAACTGAGGGAAGGTAATGGGGGTGAAGGGGCTTAGACCAGGCCCCCAGAACTTAGAGGAAGGAGGCCTTTCCCTGAGCTGAAAGGGTGATCACTGATCGGATGTGAAAGTTCCTCAGAGGGAACTGTGTACAGGAAGGAAGACCATGAAAACACAGAATAGGAAGTAAATAACAAAGGGAAAAATCACTGAGATAGGTGTTAAGTGTTTGTGTGGGGTCTAGATGCCTGAATCCTTAGTCTTGGTGTCTCTTCATTCATTGGTCTTCATCGTGGAGCACAGTATGGAAAAATTTGCTGGAGACAATGAAGGTCTGTCAAGTCACATAGGTGAAGTTAAAGACTTATGATGACACTAATTGTAGATATTCACTCAGGAACACTTATTTAGCTTAGAGCACATCTAATCATTTACTCAGTCTTGGACTGGTTCTCCCATCAATGTCCATCATAAAATTAACCAGTTAAGCACACTTGTCTATGTCTGTTTCTGCACTCTTACTTTTTTGGCTCTATTTTTACCTTATTGTGGTGAGGAAACATGAGATCTAATCTCATAAAAAATGTTTAAGTATTCAGTACAATACAGTGTTGTTTACTATACAGTGTTGTCCAGCAGATCTAGAATTCATTCATCTTGTATAATTGAGACTTCATACCCATGATTAGCAAATCTGGATTCCTCCTTCCTCCCAGCCCCTAGTGAGCATCTCTCTACTGTTTAATTCTAAGTTTGACCTATCTACATATATAACTGAGATGTGATATATTGTAATGTATGTAATATTTATCCTGGTGAAATGGTCTTATTTCAAATGTATCATAATGTTTCTAATATACAACTTGAAGTCAAGGATAAAGAATCTCCTATAGCAGAACTCTTTTCAAGCCAAGTGGAGCTTACATAATTCAAGAAATATACATATATCAATTATATATATTTTTTCAATTTTAGAAATTAAAATATTAATGTGATTCTAACATCAATTTTGCACATATTTTTTATTATGAAAAATTTCAGATATTAGAAGAGTTAAGATTACAACAGGGAATATACATATATTTAATTTTATTTATGTATTATATATTTAAGAAATAAAAATCTATAACACTTTGTTGACCTGTATCTTATGTGGTTCCCATGTCACACTGAGCCACTTTTCTCAAGGTCTTTTCACCTAGAATGAGCACTAAAGCATTCTGTTACCAGAATATCTAGACAAGCTTTTGACAGATACACTGTATTTATCGTTGTTTTGTGACATTAATTAGTATGCACATGCATGCGCTCAGTTGTGTCCGACTCTGTGACCCTGTGAACTGTAGCCCGCCAGGCTCCTCTGTCCATGGGATTCTCCAGACAAGAATACTGGAGTGAATTGCCATGCACTCCTGCAGGGGATCTTCCTGACCCAGGGATCAAAGCTGCATCTCTCACATTGGCAGGCAGGTTCTTTACAACTAGCACCACCTGGGAAGCCTCCACACTTATTCCTCCAAGACAGGGTAAAACTTAACTCCTTGTCACTAACTGTCAGTTTCTGAGAAAGGATTTATTTTAATAATCATCAACCCTGGAGGAAAATATTTTTGTCCTTTTCACCTCTTTCATCACTAGGGCTTTAGGGATTTTTATTTACTCTATGTACTGTACTTGTTTTCACTCATGATTCCTTCTGATGCTCAAGTCTACCCAAATGTCACCAGTGGGCCCCCCATCAAAGTGGTTCTTTTGTCTTTAAGTCATTTGTCCATAAGTCTTTGTGCAATTTCTTGCTGTCTGGCACAGTTTGATGTCCATGATTCTGACAGCTTTTCCCTGTCCCCAGTCTGAAATTAGGCAAGTGTCCTGGTGGTGTCCAGTGATGTTCAGCAACCAAGATCTGGTTCCTAGAGGTGCTTCTTCTCAAGAACGTCATTATTTTTTTTTTCTTATCTTTTCAGGAGACAGTAATAAAAATTTTTTTTTAAAATATCATGACTTAAGGTTGATGTTTTAAGTTATAATTTGATGTGACACAGTTTTTTTCTTTAACATGTTTTAAACTTTTAATCTTTGTAACATTAATATTATCTTTTCATATAAACTGACACTCTTCTATCTTCCATTCTATAGGTGGAATGTCACCCTTACCTCAACCAGAGCAAACTGTTAGAGTTCTGCAAGTCACATGACATTGTCCTAGTTGCTTATGCTGCTCTGGGATCCCAACTATTATCAGAATGGTATGAACATTACTTAAGACAACAAGGAGATTCTCTAAAACTCAATTTTTGAAAAATATTTTTATCTTAATGTAACAGTGCTCTGGAGATAACTCTCATTTGGCAGGGGAAGAGAGAGAGATGGGAGAAACCCTTCTGTCTTCCCATCCATCATCCAGCCAATTTTTACGTTTCATGTATCTTGTTGTAAAATGTTAAAATGCAAGTCTGCAATAAATTTATATAGTTGAGAACCAAGAATTCCATAGTTGAGAACTAAGAATAAACTTAAGTCATGATTTACTTATTTATTAACTAATGAATACATTACTGCAGCTGCTGCTGCTAAGTCGCTTCAGTCGTGTCCGACTCTGTGTGACCCCATAGACAGCAGCCCACCAGGCTCCTCTGTCCCTGGGACTCTCCAGACAAGAACACTGGAGTGGGTTGCCATTTCCTTTCTCCAATGCATGAAAGTGAAAAGTGAAAATTGAAAATGAAGTCGCTCAGTCATGTCTGACTCTTAGTGACCCCATGGACTGCAGCCCACCAGGCTCCTCCATCCATGGGATTTTCCAAGCAAGATTATTGGAGTGAGGTGCCATCGCCTTCTCCAAATTACTAATGAATAATAAACTTTTCAAGCTTCCCTTACCTTATGTCTAAAATCAGGATAATATTAAGTACCTCCCAGGTTTATGATGATCAAAAAATAACAAGTTGAATCATTTTAGTGAGTATTTATTCGTAGGACTGTTGCATAATGCAAACAACAAGGAAATGAATAGTTCTCATCTTTGAACTACTTGATTTTTATCAACACTTGAGAACAGCGAAAATTTAAAACGTTCCTGGTCTTCTCCATCTCACTTTCTTTTCATGCCCTTGTACTTACTTTAGAGTTGTGATTATAAAAGAAAAACAACCACTGAGAAGTAAAAACAGAAAAAAATTTCCACAAGATAGGCAGTACTCACAAGTATGCATCAAATGCCTGGGAGAGCTTTGTAAATACAGACTGCCAGGTGCCACAGTTGAGTTTCTGATTCAGTTTGTCTGCAGTTAAGCCATGGAGTTTGCATTTCTAGCAAGATCCCAGATGATGCTGATGCTGCTGGCCCATGGACCACACTTTGAGAAGCACTGGTATAGAGCGAACCTACTTGGTCTGTTTGAAAAGCCTCCTTAGAAACTGAGTACTTAGTCTCAGCTCCTCAGCATTTCTGAATTTCCTTCCAGGGTGAACCAGAACCACCCCGTTCTCTTGGAGGACCCAGTTCTTTGTGCCATTGCCAAAAATCACAAGCAAACTCCAGCTCTGGTTGCCCTTCGCTACCAGGTACAACGTGGGGTTGTGGTTTTGGCCAAGAGTTTCAACAAGAAGCGGATCAAGGAAAACATGCAGGTGATGATGAGTGGGGCTGTGGGCAGAGGGCTCCTAGGGAATATCCTTCATGAGGGTCATTCTTTGTCTGTCTCTCAAGACTTTCCTTGAGTCAAGACAAGTTACCTATTCTTCCCCATGCATGAATGTGTTGTGTGTTCCTGTGATCTTCTCCTCCTGATGTGGCAACAGGAGAGGTGGCATGGCTAGAGAGGGTTCAGGTTGGATAGAAAACAGAGATTTTTGTTTCAGCATTACATCAGCCATTTATTCTGTCACCTTGTGCAAATGACACCTCATTTTCTTTGTTCTCAATTGACAAAATTGAATTATGTGATTCCCGTAGATCATTTAGGCTGCTCTAACAAATACCTCATAGTAAAGTAATGCTCAAAATTCTCCAAGCCAGGCTTCAGCAATACGTGAACTGTAAGCTTCCTGATGTTTAAGCTGGTTTTAGGAAAGGCAGAGGAACCAGAGATCAAATTGCCAACATGGGCTGGATCATGGAAAAAGCAAGAGAGTTCCAGAAAAACATCTATTTCTGCTTTATTAACTGTGCCCAAGCCTTTGACTGGGTGGATCACAATAAACTGTGGAAAATTCTGAGAGAGATGGGAATACCAGACCACCTAACCTGCCTCTTGAGAAATCTGTATGTAGGTCAGGAAGCAAGAGTTAGAACTGGACATGGACCAACAGACTGGTTCCAAATAGGAAAAGGAGTACGTCAAGGTTGTACATTGTCACCCTGCTTATTTAACTTATATGCAGAGTACATCATGAGAAACGCTGGACTGGAAGAAGCACAAGCTGGAATCAAGATTGCCGGAAGAAATATCAATAACCTCAGATATGCAGATGACACCACCCTTATGGCAGAAAGTGAAGAGGAACTCAAAAGCCTCTTGATGAAAGTGAAAGAGGAGAATGAAAAAGTTGGCTTAAAGCTCAACAGTCAGAAAACGAAGATCATGGCATCCAGTCCCATCACTTCATGGGAAATAGATGGGGAAACAGTGGAAACAGAGTCAGACTTTATTTTGGGGGGCTCCAAAATCACTGCAGATGGTGACTGAAGCCATGAAATTAAAAGACGCTTACTCCTTGGAAGAAAAGTTATGACCAATCTAGATAGCATATTCAAAAGCAGAGACATTACTTTGTCGACTAAGGTAAGTCTGGTCAAGGCTATGGTTTTTCCAGTAGTCATGTATGAATGTGAGAGTTGGACTGTGAAGAAGACTGAGTGCCAAAGAATTGATACTTTTGAACTGTGGTGTTGGAGAAGACTCTTGAGAGTCCCTTGGACTACAAGGAGATCCAGCCAGTCCATTCTGAAGGAGATCAACCCTGGGATATTTTTTGAAAGGAATGATGCTAAAGCTGAAACTCTAGTACTTTGGCCACCTCATGCGAAGAGTTGACTCACTGGAAAAGACTTTGATGCTGGGAGAGATTGGGGACAGGAGGAGAAGGGGACAACAGAGGATGAGATGGCTGGATGGCATCGCTGACTCGATGGATGTGAATCTTTGTGAACTCCAGGAGTTGGTGATGAACAGGGAGGCCTGGTATGCTGAAATTCATGGGGTTGCAAAGAGCCGGACACGACTGAGTGACTGAACTGAACTGAACTGAACAAACACCACAGATTGTGTAGCATAGAAACTATTGAAATTTGTAGTCTCACAGTTCTGGAGATGGAGATCCAAGATCAGGGTGCCCATGTGGTCAAGTGAGGGCCCTCCTCCAGGTCACAGACTTCTCCTTGTATCTTAACTTGGTAGAGGGGGCAACAGAGCTCTCCTAAGTCTCTTATATGAATACGATATTGTTTAAATATCATTCATGAGGGCCCCACCATTAGAGCCTAATTAATCACTCTTCAAGGGCTCATTTCTAACACCATCACAGTGGGGTAAGGTTCCCAACAGGTAAATCTGGGGGACACACAAGTTACAGCAGTGATCTTGAACATCTAAATTATCATGATTTTATTTTACATTTCCCTGAATAGTAATATAGCTTCATTTTTATACATTTAATCTCCATGAGTTTTTGCTGTGACAAAGTTCCTATGCAAGACTGTGCCCATTTTTGCTGAGTTGTCTTTTGATTTGTATGTAGGAGACCATTATCGTACTCTTAGTCATAGCTGTACAGGAAACTCTCCCCAGTTTCAGGGTTTAATGCAGAGATCAGTTATGTTTCTCCTGATTCTGTAGTTTGACGATCAGCTTGCACTCAGCTGTTGTCCTCTTGGCTGGGCTCTCGTGTATTTGCAGTTTAGTGCAGAGCAGCTCCAGTACTCCTCCCTGGAGAATCCCAGGGATGTGAGAGCCTGGTGGGCTGCCGTCTATGGGGTTGCACAGAGTCAGACATGACTGAAGTGACTTAGCAGCAGCAGCAGCAGCAACAGCAGAGCAGCTCGGTAGCTCTGCTTTAGCAAATGGATGTGGCTCTTGTCAGAGGAGCCTGCACACCTTTCCATCTAGTTTTTCATATATGTTTGGCTAGACTGTGGTCAACTAACCTGGTCTTCATTTCAGCACAGTGCTATGATCCCCAGTCAGTGAGTGGGGAAAAATCCTCTTCATGTCTGGACTCAGAACTAACTCACCACTTCTGGGAAATATCACTGCTGCTGCTACTGCTGCTAAGTTGCTTCAGTTGTGTCCGACTCTGTGCGACCCCACAGTTGGCAGCCCACCAGGCTCCCCCGTCCCTGGGATTCTCCAGGCAAGAACACTGGAGTGGGTTGCCATTTCCTTCTCCAATGCATGAAAGTGAAAATGAAAGTGAAGTCGCTCAGTCGTATCCGACTCCTAGAGACCCCATGGACTGCAGCCCACCAAGCTCCTCTATCCATGGGATTTTCCAGGCAAGAGTACTGGAGGGGGGTGCCATTGCCTTCTCCAGTCCAATGTAAATATCACTGTCCAAGGCAGGTTACAGTTCAGGTCAAGGAGAAGGGAAACTGTCCCCTGAAAAACTGTTTCCATTTAAATTTGATTCTGTAATATAGCTGAAACTGATTTTCTTTTTTCAATATAAATTTATTTATTTTAATTGGAGGCTAATTACTCTACAATATTATATTGGTTTTGCCATGCATCAGCATGAATCCACCACGGGTGTACACATGCTCCCCAACCTGAACCTCCCTCCCACCTCCCTCTCTGTACCATCCCTCTGATTTTTTAATAAGATATGAAAAGGGATATATATATATGTATATTTAAATATAAATCTAAAGTTCCATATTTTTCTACAGATTTTCATTGTCAACTCTGTCGTATCAAGTGTTCATAAGTACCTTTCTGACCTCTCTTCTATTTAACGATTCAGTTTTCTGTACTGCCTTATTATAATGGAAAATAAGTCTTGTTTTTCGGAATGATACATTCTCCTTCCTTAAAGAGATCTTTGCTACTTTTCACTAGCTGTTCCTTGATGTAAATTTAGTGTCATTTTCCCAACTCCCACAAAAGAATACATGTTTAAGTCTTAGGTTCATGTTGCATTGAAACACTAGAATGCTTTGGAGAAAACTGATTACTTTACAAAATTGAGATTCCATGCTATAATTATGAGATGAATTTCTAGTTATTTAGGTGTGCTTTAATATTTTAAGCACATTTCATAACTTTTTTCACTAAAGGCTTTACATAATCCTTTTGGGTTAGATTTACTCATAGACAATGAATAAGTTTGATATGGGATTGTTGGGTAGGTTTTCAGAGGGAGGGGTCCTCCTTACAATTCTTATTAAGTTCAAAGTTATGTCATTTAGGGGGTGTTGCAAAGAAGAAAAACAGCTTAATGCATGGTAAAATGCAGGTATTTTGTCTGAATTGTACAACTGCCCCTTTGTTTTTGAAGAAGATATTTGTTTTTTAATTTTCTGTCTCAATCTGTGCTATAGTCTGTTTAAGGTGGACAGAAAAGGAGAAGGTGTAGGAAGGAGTACTGAGAACTCAGCAGAGGGTCCCAGGCTTGTTCACCTGGAAGCTGAGGACAGACACGGCTTCCCTGTCCCCTCTTCTTGTCTCCACCCAACTTGAAGTCCTTCAGTTCCCAGGGGGAGGCCAGCTCCTTGGAGGAGAGGCTAATGTGATTCTTCCTTCCTTCTAGGTGTTTGACTTTGAACTGACTCCAGAAGACATGAAAGCAATCGATGGCCTCAATCGTAATATAAGATACTATGATTTTCAACAGTAAGTGACTTGTATATATTAAACACACATTGTTTTCTATAGCATATAGATCAGCAGAAGAATAAGCTTTCTTAAAACTTAGTTTTAAGGAGGTTGTCCTGATTTCCAGCATAAGAGTAAACCGGGGACTTCCTGCGACCTCAGACAAGAAGTTTCCTCCAAGGTTCCATTTATCACTAACAGAAATGTAACGGGGCCCCGGGACAACCCATAAGTAAGATCCTCAGATTTGACATTGTGGTGAATTCACTGCATTGTGCCTATAATCCCTGTGCCTGATGTACTTCCTCTCAGGGCTGAGGGACCTAGTAGACACAGAGAGCACAGTGCCTGTAGCCCACTGTTCTTTCAGGGACCTACACAAATATTTCACCTTTACATCCTTTTAGAATCAGGAAGAAATGATAAATAAAGACTGTATAATAAAGAATCCATCTTGGATTACATTCATGTTTATCCTAATGTATGAGGATGGTCAGCTGTGTCTGACTCCTGGAGGCCCAGGAACTGTAGCCCTCCAGGCTCCTCTGTCCCTGGGATTTCCCAGCAACAATACTGGAGTGGGTTGCCATTTGCTTATCTAGGGAATAAGATCTTCCCAACTTGGGGATCAAATCCACATTTTCAACATCTCCTATATTGGCAAGTGGATTCCTCAACAGTGAGCCACCTGGGAGTCCCCAAGTTTATCCTAACACAATTGTAAATGTATTGCTCATGTTTTTTGGAGGAAGGGTCCACGAAGGCCAACAGGCATTATTGCTGAGTAGTCACAGTGGGCCTGCTTCCACCCCCTCCTCCTGGTGTCTAATGGTTTTTCTCCCTAATGGGCATTACTTGTACCAAGACACCATCCATTTTGTCCAAATCAATCCCTTTCCCCCCTGTTACAACACATTTCCTCATCCTTGTAATGTCACCAAATGAGTTGCAAGTAGATCATAAGTTTAACTGGCGCTCCAGAGAGTGACTACTGTGTCCTTAGCAGGACACATGCTAATAAGATCATCTGAGTCTCTAGTTTTTTGAGTCCAGACTTAATCTAGTGCTGACTTTGTCCAGCAGATATCCATCCCCTGGGGAGCCCCTATCTCCTTGATTTTGACTTAGTCACAAACCTAGGATTCCAGCTACCTAATTACTACAGGAAGATGTCAGGATTGAAGAGAAACAGGGCTAATCAAACAGAGAGATATTGGAAAACAGTTTAGAAAGAAGCAGATACAAATTAATGATAAAATGAATATTTAGTTTCAAATGATCTCAAAACTTTCTTGTTTGTAAAGAAGATATTTATATGTACATATACATGTGTTCATAAGTATACCATGACTCTGAGAAAAGACATAATGATAAATGAAAGTTACTTTTCTGTTCTCAAAAGTTATGTGTGTTCTGTGTTCTCCTTCATTATGCTGTGAATGCCTAGACTTACTCATCCTTGTGGGTTTAGGTCAACAGCACAACTCTTGGCACATGGAATTGCTCTGAATGCACTCTTTAATGAACTGAATTGAAAAGGACCAAGTTAGAAAGAAAAATCAGGCCATAAGAAAAGATAACAGCAGTAATACTAATGAATAAATAATATGTTGTCATATAAACTAAGAAAATAGCAATCATAATTTATAGGTATGGTTATTTAGGTGTATGTGGTATTTCTTCAGCTTAATAGTAATTCCTCAATGGGGGCATCCTGTATTTTGGGTATGCTCAACATTTTTTCATTGAATGAATTTTTTCATATGGAAAAGAGCAAGGTATTCCTTAACTGTGATTATTCTCATCACTTAGGGCTGAAAGTTCCACCTGTGTCTGAAATGACCTCCACAGTCAGCCGTAGGTCTTGTACTCCCATATAGTGAAATTGCTCAGTTGTGTCCAACTCTTTGCGACCCCGTGGACTGTAGCCCCCAGGCTCCTCAGTCGATGGAATTTTCCAGGCAAGATTACTGGAGTGGGTTGCCATTTCCTTCTCAGTCACTGTGGAGTAACTGTTACACATGAATGTTGGGACTGGACATGCAGCTGCAGTGCGCACATGAAGCAGACACCTGGTGTGTGCTTGTGGGGGGAGAAGGAGGGACATGTTTTGTAGATTTTGAGTTTGAGCCCATTCTGACTGCATCCACAGAGTGATGCTGTCTATGACAACAAGACAGATTTAATAAATCAATCCTCCTCCTCTTTCAGGGGTATTGGTCACCCTGAATATCCATTTTCTGAAGAATACTGACTGGATGAGCTGTCCACCATGCCTTTTACCTGAACGTCTTGCTTCTAGGGCTGTGAAGAGCATTTCTATAGTTGACGGAGGTGTTTAAAAGAAGTGCCTGAACTTTTGAAAGCTTGTTTTTTCTTTAAAAACTTTTTATGAAATAATCAAGATTTCAAATACGAGTACTATTTTTCCTGATAACAAAATAATTTGAAAAATAAAGGGGAAAAAAGATAAAAAATAAAGATAACCTGACTAACACACTTAATAAATTTGATGCATTTTTCTTTGTTGAAAATGAATCAGTCAATCTAAGAAAGAAACAGAAAATTTTATTCGAGCCAAATTTGAGAACTATAACCCAGAAAACTCTGATGGCTGTTCTGTCTTCTAGAAGTAAGGCACTGGGAATGTAAGTTTTGGAGACAGAGGGTTCTACATGAAAAAGACATATTATTGACATGTACATAATACACATATAAGTGTCATCGTGTTGAGTCATGTGACCCCTTATAAGATCAAGAAGAAATTTGTCTTTTAAGGAGCTGTCTTACTGATCCTGGGAGAATGGCCCTTTATGGTTGAGCAGGTCCTCACATTGATGGAAGAGGTCTGGAACATATATAATGCAGACACACCACCCACAATAAGGAGAGAGGGGTGCACAGGGCACAGAAGAATTTTTCATATTTAAAATTTTGCCATAAAATATAAATTTTATTTCATACCTTCATGATTACCCTATACAAAAGTGTGTGTCTGTTTATAATTTGAATTATTTTCAATATGCAGGTTGTACACTTATTTTTTACTTAGCATAAGTTTTTTTGTAAGCTATCAAGTGTTATTTGATGATTGCCAAGGGTCAAGGGGTTGGGAGAGGGTTGGATTGGGAGGCTAGGGTTAGCAGGTGCAAGCTATTATATAAGGAATGGATTAACAACAAAGTCCTACTGTATAGCACAGGGAATGATATTTATCTATGGTAAACCATAATGGAAAAGAATATGAAAAAGAATGTATATATGTGTATAACTGAGTCACTTTTGTGTACATTAGCAATTGAAACAACATTGTAATTAAGCTATACTTCAATAGAAAATAAACTAAAAATTTACAGTATTATATTTAGCTTCTTATAATGCTTCTCAGGTGGATCAGTGGTAAAGAATCTGCCTGTCAATGAAGGAGACACAGGTTTGATCTCTGGTAGGAAAGAGTCTCTGAAGAGGGAAATGGCAATTCAGTCCAGCATTTTCACCTGGGAAATCCCAAGGGCAGAAGATCATGATGACCTACAGTCCGTGGGGTGGAAAAAAGTTGGACAGGATTTAGTGACTGAGTATGTACACATGTTATAAAGCAGTGCATCTTTTCAATTTATTTAATTTTTTAAAACTGTTAGTTCTCTATTTAAAACATTTTTATTGAGGTTTACAATGTTGCATTGATTTCTGCTGTATAGCAAAATGATTCATATATATATATATTCTTTTTTATGCTAAAAACTTTGATTAGTTAATATATGTTTAGCCGTTCATTCATTGATTTACTCAGAACAAGTTTACTGAATGTTTTTAGTAAGACTGTTTTATCAGTAAAATGGACAACAAACTAAAATAAATTATTGAGTCGATAGTCTAGTGGAGGGTGAGGCTATGAATGAAATCAGGAGTATTTAGCTGTTAGAAATTAGTAAGTGCCTGTTGAGATAATTCTACACATTCTCTCACTTTTCTGTACATCTATCAGGAAGAGGCACTAACTATTCTTCATCCCATACAACTTTTCATCTGTACAACAAATAGCCTTGCCCTGCAGAAACATGTAGGGCATGTTTGCTGCCATGTAATGTAAAGAAAACACCTCCCTCCTGAGAAAGAGAGGGATGCTGAGTGCCTACAGTCATTGATCCAGGATCCCTAGACTCAAGGTTTTTCTCCTGTCACTCAACTCACTGAGTATTCAGGTATCATCTGGGACCTTCACTTGAACTTTAGAAATGGGGACCCAGGAACTAGCACAACACACTATATATATGCACACCTCATTATCACATTATAAAACATCAGTTCAGTTCAGTCGTGTTAATTCTTTGCGACCCTGTGGACTGCAACACACCAGGCTTCCCTGTCCATCACCAACTCCCAGAGCCTGCTCAAACTCATATCCGTTGAGTCGGTGATGCCATCCAACCATCTCACCCTCTGTCATCCCCTTCTCCTCCTGCCTTCAATCTTTCCCAGCATCAGGGTCTTTTCCAAGGAGTCGGTTCTTCATATCAGGTAGCCAAAGTACTGGAATTTCACATTCAGTGTCAATCCTTCCAATGAATATTCTGGACTGATTTCCTTTAGGATTGACTAATTTGGTCTTCTGGCAGTCCAAGGTCCTCTCAAGAGTCTTCTCTAACACCAGAGTTCAAAAGCATCAGTTCTTTGGTGCTCAGCCTTCTTTATGGTCCAACTCTCACATCCATACATGACTACTGGAAAAACCATAGCTTTGACTAGACAGACCTTTGTTGGCTTTGACTAGATGGACCTTTGTTAGGGGTTGTAAGCACTAAGCCTATACAATGTTATATGTCAAGTATGCTGCAACAGAGCTGGAAAATGACAGTCCTATTTTGGCTACAGCATTTGTTGCAGGTGATAAAGAGTCCACCTTCTATAAGCATCCATGAAACCAAGGCAAGGTGAGTTTTAGGCTTGCAGGTCAGGTTAAAATCTTAGATTCTTCATAAGTCTTAACCTTGAAAGGAAGAAAAAGAAAGCAGGGAGGAGAACAGGCCATGCTGGGAGTTGGGGGTTGGGCACTATTATAAGGCGACTAGAAAAGATTTCATTGAGCAAACATGAAGGCAAACAGTGAGCTCTGTGGACAAGTGGGACACAGAACAGAAAATCTAAGTCCAGGAAGAGTCCCCTGTCACATTTAAGGGACAGCAAGTCAGCTGCCTCTGGAGGTAATGCATTCCTGTTATGGTGGTAATGCATTTCTGTGGGGACTTGGCCAATTTTGAGACGAGTGTTCTTGATGAAAGTGAAAGAGGAGGGTGAAAAGTTGGCTTAGAGCTCAACATTCAGAAAACGAAGATCATGGCATCCAGTCCCATACTTCATGGGAAATAGATGGAGAAACAGTGTCAGACTTTGTTTTTGGAGCTCCAAAATCACTGCAGATGGTGACTGCAGCCATGAAATTAGAAGACGCTTACTCCTTGGAAGAAAAGTTATGACCAACCTCGACAGCATATTGAAAAGCAGAGACATTACTTTGCCGACTAAGGTCTGTCTAGTCAAGGCTATGGTTTTTCCAGTAGTCATTAATGGATGTGAGAGTTGGACTGTGAAGAAGGCTGAGCATCAACGAATTGATGCATTTGAACTGTGGTGTTGGAGAAGACTCTTGAGAGTCCCTTGGACGGCAAGGAGATCCAACCAGTCCATTCTGAAGGAGATCAGCCCTGGGATTTCTTTGGAAGGAATGATGCTAAAGCTGAAACTCCTGGCCACCTCATGTGAAGAGTTGACTTATTGGAAAAGATTCATGCTAGGAGGTATTGGGGGCAGGAGAAGAAGAGGATGATAGAGGATGAGATGGCTGGATGGCGTCACTGACTTGATGGACATGAGTCTGAGTGAACTCGGGGAGTTGGTGATGGACAGGGAGGCCTGGCGTGCTGCGGTTCATGGAGTCGCAAAGAGTCGGACACAACTGAGTGCAGTACTGAACTGAACTGTTCTTGACTTGGGCTTTCTTTTATGCTCTGCTTCAGAACTCAAACAGCTATCACAGTTATCAATTTTCCATTGACAATCCCCTTGCACTTTGCACCTAGTCAGGAGTTTCAGAACCCGAGGAAATTGCTGAGTCATCTTTGAGCCAATTTCTGTAATGGACTCTAAGGATTTGATGATGGTACTGAGTGATATGAGTGATAAGTAAAGCAAAAAAGCATCGGCTTGCTTCTTCACTCATCCTGAAGCCACATTTGAGGTAGCTTTTATTCTTCAATCTGTACCCACTCCATTAGTGAGGGTAGTGGATTTTATTAAAAATTCCAGGGCTACTAATTTTATCAAGTATCATAATTAAAACCTCATAAATATCTTGGTTCTTTTCCCCCAAATTCCTCCCAGGATAATAGTGTCTTTTCTTCTTTCTACATCCTACCTCCCTTTCCCATCCCTTGTCCCTTGCAGCTCCCAGCTTCTCCCCCACCTTCCAAAGCAATGCCATTCTGACCATTGACCAGCACTTCCCCACTCATAAGCCTCTGTCAAGTTCAAGTGCAATCTAGTTTTGTTCTTACAAAACACGAAATACCCCGCTCTCACCACAAATGTCTCATTAAGCAAGAGACCACTTTTTAGAGACAAATATCACTGGCTTTATTATTTTATTTTTCTAAAAATTATGGCAGTAGGCTGTTTGATGAGTAGATATTTGCTTTTCTCTCCATACTGGCAAGTCTCTTCTAGGGATTGAGTGAGGACAAATAAAAGTCTAGGGTATATGTTCTTCTGGTCAGAAGTTTTCATCTGGAGGAGATCTGCTTCCTGTAAAACAATTTAGGAGTGTGTGTCAGGCCTTTATCTGTATCTATCAGGAAACTATGAATTCCCTGTTCCCTGTAGTGTGGAAGAATTATAGTCTAAATTGTTACCAGTTCACTAGCCCTATAGCTATTCTTTGTTTCTACATATTCACGTTTCCCAATCATTAACTCTTGAAGCAGCATTTTACTTCAAAGGACAAGGAAACAGAAGCTCTAACATGGCTTCAGAGCTAGTCCTGGATGATCAGGGCACCCCCTAATTTTGGTTCTTTATCTAGAATACAAGTATATTCTTCAGCTACCTTTTCTGAGAGAGATCAATTTCAAAAGAGCCCAAATAAAATCACTTCCAAGAAAAACAAAGAACTCTATTTTCTTCTTACTCATCTGAATTTGTGGGTGGAAATCAGGAACACTATAGTGAGAAAACTTTTCTAGTTACCAGATCAAGAACAATAGATGTGCTTATTTCAGGACATGAAGATTTTATTCTCGTTGAAGATGGATTGGATGAATACCCAGTAGATGTAGAAATGTATGTTACCTCAGAAGAATTCCTTGAACGCTTGTTTAAGAATCTCAGCATTTCTTATACATTATTATCAACGCCTTCTATAATAATGATGTTTACTGATGTAACACTTTATTCCTGTGGTGATCTGATCACAATTATTCTGTGACTGACTGGTCTTCAAGTTCACTCAAACTCTGAGATCCATTAAGTGCAAGAATACAAAGATGAAGACTAACAGGTGGTGGTTCTGAGATGTGAAGGGGAGGGAATAGAAGCAGGAACTGGGTTATGTGACCAAAGCACCTGGGCCACCATCACCTGGAGCTTACTATCATTTTGTCCACACAGTTACTTTGGTTTGAGATGCACTGTGTAGAGAATTGCAGTCAAAGAGAAACAGAGGTGACTGCTACACGGTGGGGAGAGAATACATCAGAGTGCTTGGTGTTAGGTCTTTGATGCAGTTTGAATTTTCTGTGCGCGCGCGTGTGTGTGTGTGTGTGTGTGTGTGTGTGTGGTATAAGAGAGAGAAATTCAGAGAGGTCTAACTTCTTTCTTTTGCACACTGATATATAGTTTTCTCAGCATTGCTTGTTGAAAAGACTGCACTTTTCCTATAAATGATCTTGGCAACCTTGTCAAACAACATTACTCATATTTATGTTGACTTTTGTATTCTGTTCTATTTCTGTGGTCTTTATATCTGTCTTTATACCATTACTCACACTGTTTTGATAAAAGTAGCTTTTGTTTATTGAAAATATATGCACAACCTAAAAGGTGAGAGTTATGCTCTATTCAGTGGTAATTTTTAGGACTTCAAGCCTGGGATACAGTATCTCAAGTAATCCTGAGAGAAGTGGTCCGTGAAGGCTGGGGGTGGGGAGAGAAGTCAGGTTGTATAGAAGTTTGCAAGGAGGGGCAGGTAGTCCAAACATCAAAAGATCATTATTAATTAAGGAAGTTCACATATCTCAAATTAAGGAATTAAGTGATTTTCTATGTATGGGAAGATGCAAGAGTCTTGGCTCACTGAAATCATTCCTTTTGTATGTATCTTAGCCATATGGGGCCAGTGTCCTGCATCTTTTCAAGTTTCACTGAGCTCCTCAGTGAGTGCAAGGAGTGCCAACAACTCAACAGCCATTGGATAGCAGACATTATTTTTTCTGGGTGTTCTCTGGGCTCAGAAATTCATATTTGGAGGGCTGGAACAGCTGATGGCTGTGACATCCTTGTTTATTGATATGGCAGGAAATACTCCATTCCGCACTTGGAGTAAGTTATAAAATCTGGAACTGTGACAAGTCCAAATCTATTCTCTCTTTTTACTTTACTTTTTATTTTCCAAAATTTATTTCTTTCAAGATTGCTTTGTTTGCTCATGTTGCAGTGAAAAGGGAAATGAAAAGAGTGAGTTTTTTATTTTTCCCTTAGTTATTGCAGTGAAAAGGGGAAAAGAAAAATAATGAGTTTTTTCTTTCCCTTTCCTGAGAGCAAAGAATATAAAGAAAACAGTGAGAAAGCTTTTTTTTTAAATTTAACTGCTCCTAACTCTGCATTTCTGTAATTAAATTTGTTTTTCTGCCCCCTAACTTTGCAGAAGCTACACGTCACACCTATTTTCTTTTGACTCTATGGTAAATTCATCCTGTATCTGGTGTTTACCCTTACAACACCCTTCCTCTCATAGATATAGCTCAGAAGGAAGGCTGCAGGGCCACCAAACTGCCAGGCTCAATTACTAGGTTACTGAGGCAGCCTATGACTGTCTCTGAAACAATGCAAGAGGAAGAAATGAAGATCCTGGCACCTCAGTTCCTCCTCACTGACTCCTGACTGTGAACTTTCAGCTTACATAAGTGCCCAGACTCCTCATGGAGGGAGGGGCGGGCCACAGTTCTTGCAGCTTGAGTCTACTGTGTTCCCCTCTCTGCCAGCTGAGAATATAGGTCATCTTTCTATTTCCTCCAAACTCTATCCCCTTATTTTTTATTTGGCTTTGGTAGGCAGAGAAAGCCAAGAATTTTGGTCAGCAATACTCAGGGTGTCTTGAGATCCCATATGAATTTTAGGGTGAGTTTTTCAACTTCTATAAAGAATGACCTTGGGGTATATAAAAAATTCCATTGAGTGTGTTGATCACTTTGGTTAGTATTTTCATCTTAATAGTAAGTCATGAACACGGTTGTCCTTCCAATACTTGTGTCTTTCTTCAAACAATTTTTTAAATTACTTGTCAAAAAATTATTCTCAGCCTAAAAGTTGAAAGTTATATTTTATTCAGTGGAAATTTACACAACCTCATGCCTGGGAGGCAACATCTCAAGTAACCCTGAGAGAAATGTTCTGAAGAGCCAAGGAAAGATCCTGGTTATATAGGAGTTTTGCAACAAAGGACAGGCAGTCTGAATGTAAAATAATTATTGTTAATTAAAGAAAACCAGATATCCCAAGATAAACAGTTTAGTGCCTTTCTTCTTATGGGAAGGCTTCCCTGGTGGCTCAGACAGTAAAGAATCTGCCTGCAATGCAGGAGACCTGTGTTCAGTCCCTCAGTTAGAAAGATCCCCTGGAGTAGGAAAATGGAAACCCACTCCAGTATTCTTGCCTGCAGAATTCCATGGACAGAGGAGCCTGGTGGGCTACAGTCCATGGGGTCTCAAAGAATCAGAGATGACTGAGCAACTAACATGCACACACTACTTATGGGAAGATGCAAGAGTCTGAGCTCACCAAAATCATTCTTTTGATATGCATCTCAGCTGCATGGGGCCAGTTTCCTATGTTTTTATATCCTGAGTTTCCTCAAAGCTCACCTTAAGGAACAGATGTAGTCTCATGGCAGCTGTTCAGTCACTAAGTCATGTCCCATTCCCAGTGACCCAATGGGCCACAGCACATCGAGGTTCCCTGTCCTTCACTATCTCCCAGAGTTCACTCAGACTCATGTCCATTGAGTCAGTGATGCCATCCAACTATCTCGTCCTCTATCGCCCTCTTCTCTTCTTGCCCTCAGTCTTTTTCATCATCAAGGTCTTTTCCAATGAGTCAGCTGTTTGCATCAGGTGGCCAAAGTACTGGAGCTTCAGCTTCAGCATCAGTCCTTCTAATGAATATTCAGGGTGAGTTTCCTTTAAGAGTGACTGGTTTGATCTCCTTGTTCTCCAAGGGACTCTGAAGAGTCTTCTCTAGCACCACAGTTTCAACAGTATGGCTGCTAGATGTGTGTTAGATGGCAGGTATTCTTTGTTTCCTTCCTGAGTTCCCTCAGGGCTCACGGCTCATTTTCTTCAGCTGGTGGCTGCAGTTGCTGAGAATTAAGACATCCTTTGTTTAGAGATAGGGCAGGAAATATTGCTAAAGCTGAAACTCCAATACTTTGGCCACCTGATGTGAAGAACTGACTCACTTGAAAAGACCCTGATGCTGGGAAAGATTGAAGGTGGAAGGAGAAGTGGAAAACAGAGAATGAGATGGTTGGATGGCATCACCGACTCAATGGACATGAGTTTGGGTAAACTCTGGGAGTTGATGATGGACAAGGAGGCCTGGTGTGCTGAGGTTCATGGGGTCACAAAGAGTAGGACACAACTGAGTGACTGAACTGAACTGAGACCTAGGAGTTACATATTATTTTCCCAATTTTAGACATAAGGCAAGTGAGGCTTGGAAAGTCCATTTTTAGAAATGTGTTTATTAGTTAATAAATAAGTAAATCATGACATGCCTCAGATATGCAGATGAAGCCACCCTTATGACAGAAAGATAAGAGGAACTAAAGAGCCTCTTGATGAAGGTGAAAGAGGAGAGTGAAAAGGCTAACTTAAAACTCAACATTAAAAAAAACTAAGGCATCCAGTCGCATCACTTTATGGCAAATAGATGGGAAAACAATGGAAACAATGACAGACTTAATTTTCTTGGCTTCCCAAATCACTGCAGATAGTAACTGCAGCCATGAAGTTAAAAGATGCTTACTCTTTAGAAGAAAAGCTAGGACAAAGCTAGAGAGCATATCAAAAAACTGAGACATTACCTTGCCAACAAAGTTATGTCTAGTCAAGGCTATGGTTTTTCCAGTAGTCATGTATGGATGTGAGAGTTGAACTATAAAGAAGGCTGAACACTGAAAAATTGATGCTTTTGAACTCTGGTGTCAGAGAAGACTCTTGAGTGTCCTTTGGACTGCAAAGAGATCAAACCAGTGAATCCTAAAGGAAATCAGTCCTAAAATATTCCTTGGAAGCACTGATGATGAAGCTAAAGCTCCAATACTTTGCCCAGCTGATGTGTAGAGCCAACTCATTATAAAAGACCCTAATGGTGCGAAAGACTGAAGGCAGTAAGAGAAGGGGACAACACAGGACAAGATGATTGGATGGCATCACTGATTCAGTGGACATGAGTCTGAGCAAGCTTTGGGAGCTGGTGATGGACATGGAAGCCTGGTGTGCTGCAGTCCATGGGATCACAAAGAGTCAGAGACAACTGAGCAACTGAACAGCAAAATCATGACATAGCTTATGTGTTTGGAGAAGGAAATGGCAACTCACTCCACTATTCATGCCTGGAGAATCTCATGGACAGAGAGTTTGTGGGCTCTAGTGCATGGGATCGCAAAGAGTCAGACATGACCGAAGCAACTTAGAACATATATAGATTTTAATGCAGACATTTGTTATTGATATTTCTATAGAGAAATTCAGTTCAGTTTAGTCGCTCAGTCGTGTCCAACTCTTTGTGACCCAATGGATTGCAGTAGGGAAACTGGCTGGGTGCTAGAAGACAAAAGTAAAGAATTTGCTCCATCCCTCCCTTCTCTGCCCCCTGCCTATGAGAGTTATGTCCAGAGCCCTGAGTTGTTGCAATCCCAGAGAACCATAGGCAACAAGAACAATATTGCGTGACCTGCAGAACTTCAACAGTTTGCTCTGACTGAAATAAGGGTGACATTCTACATGTAGAATGCCAACAGAGAAAAGCATCAGTTTATGTGGGAAGATAATATGACAGAGAAAGAACAAAAGTTTAAAAATACTAAAGGAAATACTAGAACATTAAATGTGACCTGGAAATATCAACATCAAGTAATGAGCTTTTTAATAAAAGAAATTTTATACCTCTGTCTCCTGAAAAGATGTAACATTATGACCTGTCTGAGAATAAGCAGGGACCAGATCTTGATTACTAAGATCACTGTGCTCTAGCAGGAGGCATGCCTAACTCCACAGTGGGACAGTACTCAGCTGTTGCACCTTGGACATCCAATTGTGCAGAAAGCAAGAATTTTCGAGGATGGAGGTCAAGATGGCAGAATAGATCCCATCTTCCCCTGAATATATTAAAAAGACATCCACATCCACATGTCCAAGAGTTCTCACAGAGGACCTACCAAATGCTGGCAGAAGATCTCGTACAACCAAAGCTACAAGAAAATTGCTGTGGAACCAGGTAGGAGGAAAAGAATATAACTGGAGTGAGGAAGTGATCTGCACCCAAGGGAGGGAACTATGAAAGAGGAAAGGGTCCCTCACCCTCGGAGCCTCCTTCACAGGCTGGGAGGGCTTTGGGACAGGTAAGGAGCTTCTGAGACTGAGGTGGGGGGGGGGGTTGTAGAGCTGTTGGCTTGCAGCGTGCAGGGCAGAGAGAGACCGACAGAGACTGTCCCTGCATCCTCACTGACCTTCCCAGCCAAGAGGCATGCCTGCTAGTGCGTGCAGAGGCTGGGTGCTGGAACTGCAGCGGACAGACTGGGGAGAGGATGCTCTTTGCCCATGAGGAGACAGCCCCCCAGAAAGAGCCTGGAGTGTGGCTGGGGCCTCACTTGGGGGTGTGTGCAGGACAGACCCTGGGTCTGCCCTCAGAGCCCCACTGTCAAAGGCTGGGCAAGGGAGGGTTGTGGCCACAGCTAGGGAGCTGGGCTCCACTGCTAAGAGCTCTGTGAGCACAGAAGCCCCAGGGAGCAGCCACCCCCAGAGGTGGGGCTGAAACCTGAGCCATTCCTGGCACCCCCACAGCCCTGTGAGTGTACCATCTGGGCAGATGCACACCTGCAGCTTCATGAGCCTGGTGCCTGGGAATCGCTAAGCAGGCGGATGTCCCCGCAGCTGAGGAGGGTCTGGCCCCAGCAGAAGCAGTGGGCTTTGTGGGCACGCACACTTGCATGGGCTGAAACCTAAGCCCATTCCAGTGTTCTCACAGTGGAGGTGAAGCCAGGTGCAGTGCCAGCTGTCTACTTGTAGATTTTGCATGCTGGGCAGCTGGTGACCTCACAGAGCAGGTGGCCCTGCTGACAGTTCTGAGAGAGGGACATGCATGGATGCTTGCTGGCAGGAGCACCCCAGTCCCCCCACCTCACACTCAGCTTTGAACCAGATCTGGGGGCTTCCACTCCAACACTCAGTTCCCAAACAGGACAAGAGGCCAGAGTGGGGGTGTGGATAAATTAGGAGACTAGGATTAACAGATACACACTGCTATTCATCAAATAGGTATACAACAAGGACCTAACTGTATAGCGGAGGAAACTATAGGCAGTATCTTGCAATAAACTCTAATATAACAGAATCTGAAAAAGCGTGCTGTGTTGTGCTCAGTCATGTCCAGCTCTTTGTGACCTTATGGACTATAGTCCACCAGACTCCTCTGTCCATGGGATTCTCCAGGTAAGAATACTGGAGAGCTGGAGTGGGTTGCCATGCCCTCCTCCTCTAGGGGGATCTTCCTGACAGGAGATCGAACCCAGGTCTCCTATATATGTATGAGTGTGTGTGTATATATATACATATATATATTAAACTGAATCACTTTGCTGTACCCTTGAAACATTACAAGTCAACTATCAGTTCAGTTCAGTCACTCAGTTGTGTCTGACTCTTTGCAACCCCATGGACTGCAGCATGCCAGGCTTCCCTGTCCATCACCACTCCTGAAGCAGTTGACAAGGTCAACTATACTTCAATTTAAAAAACAAAAAAAACAAACAGAAAATGATAGAAAGACCATTCTAGGCTAAAAGAGCTTGAGAAACATGGCTTAAAGTGACATGTGAAGCACAATCAGTTCTATGTCAGCAAAATCTTATGTGTACATATATGGCAATGTGGCAAAAATTTTGCATATAAAAGGGAAAATAGTGATTTTTTTATAATACCCTTTGTTTTCACTTGAAAATTTTTCACAATAAAAACTTAAGGAAAAAAATCAATGCTAAAATAACATTAATTTTTAACTTATAACTGAAAATATTCATTATGTTTATATAAATATACATTTGTATATATACGTATATATATATACAATTCTTTAATTCACAAGTTGTTCATAGAACGCTCCTCCTCACTGATTTTAGCTTGTACCTTGAGGACATTACATTATATGAAATAAGATTGTCAGAAAAAGAATAATTTTATGTCAACACACATTATATGACATATCTTAATTGGTCACACTGAAAGAGTTAAATAGGAGAGTGATGGTTACTAGGGGCTTGGAGGAGGGAGAAATCAAGATTTGCTAAGCCTCAATTATACAAGATGAATAAATTTTAGAGATCTGCAGTACAACTTTTTCCCTAGAGTTAATATTATACCACATTACATTGTATTGAAGAGTATTGTATGCTTAAAATTTTTTATGAGGATGGAGCTTATATTAAGTTTCCTAACCCCTCATAGCTTAGTTGGTAAAGAATTTGCCTGCAATGCAGGAGACCTGGGTTCAATTCCTGGATTGGGAAGATCCCCTGGAAAAGGAAATGGCAATCCACTCCAGTATCCTTGCCTGGAAAATCCCATGGACAGAGGAGCCTGGTGGGCTACAGTCCATGGGGTTGCAAGAGTTAGCAACTCTTAGCAACTAAAGTCTTAGCAACGACTTAGCAACTAAACCACCACCACCACAACCAACCATGAAACAGTGAAAATATAACAGAAAATATGAGAATCAGAAGCCAATAGAGAAAAGTGTGTCTAAACAGTTAATTTTCTGATGGACGTCAAAGGCAGAACCAGTCCAAGACTGAATAAATCACAAGGTGTGCTCTACGTGTGAGTAAATGTTCCTGAGTGGCTGTTCTATCTACTGTTAGTATCACCATGAGCCTTTATCGTGACCCATCTAACATAAATGACTTTCACAGTCTCTGGCAAATTTTCTGTACAGTGCTCCCTGTTGAAGACTCATAAATGCAGACACCAATTATTAAGATGAAGGCATCCAAACCCCACACAAACTCTTAAACCCATCTTATCTGATTTTTCTCTTCTTTTGACTTTCAATTCCATGTTTTCATGGTCTTTTTTCTGTATGCAATTCTCCTGAGCTGATTTCTGGCCACGTTTTCAGGTTAGGGACATGCCTCTTCCCTCTAAGTTCTGGGTAATTTGTCTCACCCTCTTGTACCGTCTTTGCATGCGTGCACGCACGCACACACAGTTGTTTCAGTCATGTCTGAGTCTTTGCCACGTTATGGACAGTAGCCTGCCAGGCTCCTCTGCCCATGGGATTCTCCAGACAAGAATACTGAAGTGGGTTGCCATTTGCTTCTCCAGGAGATCTTCCCAACTCAGGATCAAACCCAGGTTTCCTGCATTCCAGGCAGATATTAAACCACCGGGGAAGAGCTTAATATATGTTGCAATAAATAGTTTTTCTAGGTTCTAAAAGGGGCTTATTGTGGCTTATGTAAATTTTGTCTCTTCCCTGTACTTGCCTATTTTGAAATGCCTCCTTTGAGCTTGGAATGGCAGTAAGTTACATGACTTTATTTCTAGAATAAAAATTGCAATCTTGACCTGGGATAGATAATCAGACTTCCTTTTCCCTCTGAGCATCAGAGGCCCTAGGGCAGTCATATGAACCAGTAAGGTTCTCTTCAGGTTGGTATGGAATGTGGATGATCAAATGTTCATGATCATGAGCCTTGAGCTGCCTCAAGGC
The DNA here is from genome assembly GCA_006408675.1 of Madoqua kirkii. Taxonomy (NCBI): domain Eukaryota; kingdom Metazoa; phylum Chordata; class Mammalia; order Artiodactyla; family Bovidae; genus Madoqua; species Madoqua kirkii. The sequence goes on along the minus strand of SJYC01022263.1, from coordinate 22,502 downwards.
ATATTTCACAGCAATGGAAAATGTTCATTAAAAATAAAGAAAACCAAGAGTAATGCCTTAATAAGGAGTGAAAAAAAGGAGACATATATGAAGAGTTCTGCAAATCCTTAGATCTCAATGGCTGGGATCCAGCATCTACATAGTCCTCTAAGCTATTTTGCATCAGATGGCTTGAGTAGATTTCTATAACTTAAAATCAAGGGTTCTGCATGATATAGTTCTTAGTGACTGAGTGCAGTCTACAGCCTCATCATGAAAGCAGGCATCACTGTAGGCAAGGTCTCCAAGTCCCTATAAAGGTTTTAGGTTTAGCCCCACGCAGAGGAAGTACCATCAATTTGTTCAACTTGAATGGGTGAAAGAGGAGACAAAGTCATCGTGTTCAAGTGTAAGAGAGTGTCACTGCTCACCACTACTGCACCAAACTGTGGGCTCAGGAAATCCCCAAGAGATTCAGGCATCATAATCAGGACGGCGCTGAACTCTCCTATTTTTATTTCCACAAGTTTCTGAGGGAAAGAGATCATGAAACTGGAGAGGAACCCAGAGTAATCTGCAAGTGAGCACAGCCTCAGACCCTGACGCAGACTGAAGACTGAATGCTTTCTCCTCTTTCATAGGGAAAGGTTCTAGCCTGGTTAGTGGAACCAAATGACCCTCCTAGTGTCACACGGGGACTCAGTGCTTGACGATCCAAGCCCTTGTCATTCATGTTACATCCACTACTATTTATATCTCAATCCCGAATCACTACTGTCCATAACCAGGACAGGAATGAAGTGGCCATCAGTCAGCTTCACCTTCTGGCTTTTGAGATCCACTGCCTGTTGCTCCTCTGAGTAAACAGACTTTATTTTCTTCTGCTGCTGCTTTCACAAGTTAAAAATAACAGGAATGTAATGCCTGAGCTGCACTGTCCAATGGTATATTGGACAGCAGTTATATTGTAGGAGGGGCAAGGTGAAATCAGTACCCATGGAATCAGAACAGAATCAAAGCCAGTTAACCTTTTTGCTTTCTTTTTTTTTAATCAGCTTTATCAAGTTATATTATGATGAGAATGACTGAACAAGTGTTAGCTGTATGTTAGACTAGAAACTTCCACATAGCATCTTTCTGCATTTTTCTGATTATGAAGCCTAATGTTGATCAAACATCAGCTGAAATAATTAGTTAAAGTAAAAATGCACACACATACGGAATCACACAGTTTAAGGGAGTTATAATAAGAATTTTTTTTTAATCTTATCCTTAAAAATGCATGAAAATGTCAAATGAAAATAAATTTGCTTTTTAACCTTTCAGCAAGATTATTTTGTTTTATTTTGAGAATGGTGAAATTCTGAATAGGACACAAAAACTAGATATTTTGTGATTAGTCATGAAGTTGTATCCAGCTCTTTGTGACCCCATGGATGGTAGCACACCAGGCTTTCCTGTACTTCACTATCTCCAAGACTTTGCTCAAGCTCATGTCCATTGATTCAGTGATGCGATCCAACCATCTTACCCTCTGTTGCCCCCTTCTCCTTCTGTCCTGAGTCTTTCCCAGCATCAGGGTCTTTTCCAATGAGTCGGCTCTTTGTATCAGGTAGCCAAAGTATGGGAGCTTCAGCTTCAGGATCAGTGTTTCCAATGTATATTCAGGGTTGATTTCCTTTGGGATTGTCTGGTTTGATCTCCTTATTGAAGATTAGTTATTAATAGCTATTGGATACCATGTCCAGTGTGTAAACAGACTCTTGGGGATTTTATACCTTAATTACATAAATTTTAGAAATCTTTCATAACAGAAATGATACTTATTACATTTCATAACAGAACCTGTAAACAAGTTAAATTATAACAGATTTAGGAAGCGTTATGGAAATCATGATGCCTTGATACAATGGGATGTTGTAAAGCCAAATAAAATTTAACACATGGAGTGAAGGCAGCAAAATGGTGAGCCAGGAATCACTGAAGCCTCCCTTATGAAGATAAGAGAGCAACCAGAGACCAGATGGGAAAATTCATAGGAGCTCTGGAAAACAATCAAACAATAACCAGCAAGGATCTACTGTATAGCACATGGAACTCTGCTCAACGATATGTGGCAGCCTGGACAAGAGGGAGTTTGGGGGAGAATGGATTATGGATATGTATGGCTGAGTTTCTTATGGGATGTTGTAAAGCCAAATAAAATTTAACACATGGAGTGAAGGCAGCAAAATGGTGAGCCAGGAATCACTGAAGCCTCCCTTATGAAGATAAGAGAGCAACCAGAGACCAGATGGGAAAATTCATAGGAGCTCTGGAAAACAATCAAACAATAACCAGCAAGGATCTACTGTATAGCACATGGAACTCTGCTCAACGATATGTGGCAGCCTGGACAAGAGGGAGTTTGGGGGAGAATGGATATATGGATATGTATGGCTGAGTTTCTTCCCTGTTCACTTGAAACTACAATAGCATCATTAATCAGCTATACCTCAATACAAAATAAAAAACTTAAAGTTTGGGAAAAAATCTACAGTAGCGAAGTAAACACACAATTAGGAAAAATCCAGAACACAGTGGAAGAACATTTCATGTGGTTTTATTCACCTGTACCATTCTCCTGGCAGTGCAGGGCAGCCTTTATCTCTAAAGGGTGACAGTTCAGCTCTCAGTTACCTCCCTTAAACCAGACTGATCACAGAAAAATATGCAATGTTCCAGGCTATTTGTAGGCTGCCTGAAGACTTGAGTGTGTTTCACTTCAAGGGAAGTAGGAAGGACAAGGGACTAAGGGTGGAGACATAGACTAGAACTTGTAAAACCCTGAGTAAAACTGGGGTGTGGATTTAGTGGACACTGGGCATTCAAAAATAGCCACATATTCTGGAGAATCAAATAGGTACATGTATGCCAGGTGAGATGCTGACTCAGAAATGAACTGAGTTGCCCTTAGCTGAACTGTTGGACTGACCCCAGGACTAGGAACATGCCAGGTTAACCAGTGAAGGCCAGTCAGTGACGTGGCACAAATCTGCAGAGAGAGTGTTTGCTGTTGTTTTAGGTACAGAATTATGAACACACCCCCACACCCATAAATGCATCAAAGGCTTTCACATACAGATACAAATATGGAACTCTTAGAAGAAAAAGTAGAAGGAAAGCTTCATGACTTTAGATTTGGATATGTCACCAAAGTACAGGCATGCAGGTGTGGTAATTTTCATGTTTTAGGTATGTCAGACTCTGTGCGACCCATGGCTCCTCTGTCCATGGGATTCTCCAGGCAATAATACTGGAGTAGATTGCCATGCCCTTCTCCAGGGGTTCTTCCTGACCCAGGGATTGATGCTGCATCTCTTAATTCTCCTGCACTGGCATGTGGGTTCTTTACCACTAATGCCACCTGGGAAGCCACTAGTGTAACCAAAGCACAAGGAACAGAAGAACAATAGGTAAATCAGCATGCATCAAAACGCAGAAAGTTTTTGCATCAAATAAGCTATCAAGAGAGTGAAAATCAATCCACAGAATGGGAAGAAAAACCTTTGCAAATCATATTTCTGATAAAGCTAAGTTGACTGGAATTTCCTGGAAACATCCTAAAACTTGATCTGAATTGATGCTGCATCTCTTAATTCTCCTGCACTGGCATGTGGGTTCTTTACCACTAATGCCACCTGGGAAGCCACTAGTGTAACCAAAGCACAAGGAACAGAAGAACAATAGGTAAATCAGCATGCATCAAAACGCAGAAAGTTTTTGCATCAAATAAGCTATCAAGAGAGTGAAAATCAATCCACAGAATGGGAAGAAAAACCTTTGCAAATCATATTTCTGACAAAGCTAAGTTGACTGGAATTTCCTGGAAACATCCTAAAACTTGATCTGAAATTGCTTGGTTCAATTGCCAAGGTCAGTTGGTGACCTTTAGTCTTTATTTTGGCTAATATTTCCACAATTAATCTTCTGATTATCCTTGCCTATTGATGCAAAATTTACAGATTTTATATTTCCTCACTCCTTCTGAGTTTGCCTAGACTACCACCGTTTCTCTTTCTTACTGATTTAAAGCATTTTCTAAGAGAATTTGGATTTAAACTTTGAACTAGTCCTAGTGTTTCCAACTAGCAGAAATGGATGTGGTAGAAATTTTTACATTTTCTATGTGAACAGCTGACACTCAGGAATGGAAGCACATTGTTCCACAAACATCACACAAGCACTCTGGTGCATTCTCTCCCTACCTCCAGTAGTCACCTCTGCTTCCCTTCTGCTTTTCTTTTGACTCCAGTTTTCTACACAGTGCATCACAAACCAAAGTAACTGTGTGAACAGGATGATGCTAAGCTCCAGGTAACAGTGGCCCAGGTGCTTTGGTCATGTCCCCTGGTTCTTGCTTCTATTCCATCCTCGCCACATCTCAGAGCCACCACCTGTTCTTCATCTTTGTATTCTTGCACTTACTGGAACTCAGAGTTTGGGGGAACTTGAAGAACAGTCACAGTCACAGAATAATTGTGATCATATCACAATAGGAATAAAGTGTTGTGATAAGCATCCTCATTATAGAAGGAGTTGATCATAATATATAAGAAAAAGTCAATTCTCAAACAAGCATTCAAGAAGTTCTTCTTATGTAACATGTATCTCAGAGCCACCACCTGTTCTTCATCTTTGTATTCTTGCACTTACTGGAACTCAGAGTTTGGGGGAACTTGAAGAACAGTCACAGTCACAGAATAATTGTGATCATATCACAATAGGAATAAAGTGTTGTGATAAGCATCCTCATTATAGAAGGAGTTGATCATAATATATAAGAAAAAGTCAATTCTCAAACAAGCATTCAAGAAGTTCTTCTTATGTAACATGCATCCTAATATCAACAGGATGTTCATCTAATCTCATCTTCAATGAGAACAATTTCTTCACGTCTTGGCACAAGTACACCTAGTATTCTTGATCTGATAACTACAAACATCTTTCATCATAATGTCCATGATTTCCATTCACAAATTTAATGAGTAAGAAGAAATCAGACTTCTTAGTTTTTCTTGGAATTGATTTTATTTGGGCTGTTTTGAAATTGCTCTTTTTTGGAAAAACATAGCTGAAGAACATACCGCAATCTAGGCAAGAAGTCAAGACTTGAGGGTGACCCTGATCATTTGGGACTAACTCTGAAACCATGTACAAGCTTCTGTGTCTTTGTTGTTTAAAATAAAATGCTGACTCAGGAATTAATGACTGAGAAATGTGAAGAGGCAGAAACAAAGAATAGCTGTAGTGGAGGGAACTGGTAACAAGTTAGAATATAATTCTGCCACATTGCAGAATCACCAAACTCTCAGTTCCTTGAAATTTATAGACAAAGGTCTGACATACATTCCTAAGTTATTTTTACAGTAAGCAGCCCCCACCAAATGAGAACTGGTAACAGCAAGCATGTAGACTCTAGACTTGTTGAAAGCAGGACGTTGATAATGCTTGAAACTTCACCTTCAAGCCAATAGCCCAAGGACTGTGCATGAGCTGGTCTTGCCCTGATCCTTAAACACCATGAAACTCTTCACTAACTGCTCCAGGGAAAGTCACACGATCTTGCAGGCGTTAGTCCTCTGTGGCTCCCTTTGCCTGGTAAAGCAACTCTTTGCTACTTCACCCAGTATTCTGTCTCTGTGTTTCTATTTGGCACCAGTGAACAAGGGCAGAGTTTTGGTAACAGCTGCGAAAGACACGCATCGTCCCAAATCACGTGTTCCATCCAGGTACAGCTGCCTGAATGGTGGTCAGCCCAGCTCCAAAGGGAACACACAGGGCTGCGGTGTCAAAGTCTCGACGTCTCAATGTTGATATAAGAGAGAAACACAAAAGGGCTTTACGTAATTGCCTATAAGAGTGTGAGGATGTAGGACAGCTGGAATCGGGCTGGGAGAAAAGACCCCATATCAGAAGACTCTTTTACTATTCTCCAGACCGCAGAGTCTCACTCAGACAATATCTAGAAGATTTCATGTGAATTTTGGCAATCAAAGTAAAAGCTATCAAGGACTACTTGCTCAAATGTATAGAAATTCAGTGTTATTTATCTGATTATTTGATTACAAACTTTTTTTTGGAGTTTATTTTGTTTTAATTGGAGGATAATTGCTTTACAATGCTGTGTTGATTTCTGCCGTACAACATTGAGAATTAGCCATAATTATACATACTTCCCCACCCCCTTGAGCCTCCCTCCCACCCTCTCCTCCATCCATCCCTCTAGGTCCTCCCAGAGAACAGAGCTGAGTTCTCTGTGCTATACAGCAGCTTCCCACTATCTATCTGTTTTACACATGTATAATAGATAGTATATACATGTCAATGCTTCTTCCTCAACTCTTCTAAACTTTCAAAATTGCTTACAATCAGGACTGTCTTCCTCATCTCTAAACCATTTTTTCAGTTCAGTTCTGTCACTCAGTTCATTTCAGCTCAGTTCAGTTGCTCAGTTGTGTCCGACTCTTTGTGACCCCATGAATCGCAACATGCCAGGCCTCCCTGTCCATCACCAACTCACGGAGTTCACTCAAACTCACGTCCATCAAGTCAGTGATGCCATCCAGCCAACTCATCCTCTGTCGTCCCCTTCTCCTCCTGCCCCAATCTCGCCCAGCATCAGAGTCTTTTCCACTGAGTCAGCTCTTCGCATGAGGTGTCCAAAGTACTGAAGCTTCAGCTTTAGCATCATTCCTTCCAAAGAAAACCCAGGGCTGATCTTCTTCAGAATGGACTGGTTGGATCTCCTTGCAGTCCAAGGGACTCTCAAGAGTTTTCTCCAACACCACATTTCAAAAGCATCAATTCTTCAGTGCTCAGCTTTCTTCACAGTCCAACTCACATCCATACATGACTACTGGAAGAAACATAGCCTTGCCTAGACACACCTTTGTTGGCAAAGTAATGTCTCTGCTTTTCAATATGCTACATAGGTTGGTCATAACTTTTCTAACAAGGAGTAACTGTCTTTTAATTTCATGGCTGCAGTCACCATCTGCAGTGACTTTGGAGCCAAAAAAATTAAAGTCTGACTCCGTTTCCATTGTTTCCCCATCTATTTCCCATGAAGTGATGGGATCGGATACCATGATCTTTGCTTTCTGAATGTTGAGCTTTAAGCCAACTTTTTCACTCTCCACTTTTACTTTCATCAAGAGGCTTTTTAGCTCCTCTTCACTTTCTTCCATAAGGGTGGTATCATCTGCATATCTGAGGTTATTGATATTTCTCCCGACAATCTTGATTCCAGCTTGTGTTTCTTCCAGCCCAGCGTTTCTCTTGATGTACTCTGCATGTAAGTTAAATAAGTAGGGTGACAATATACAGCCTTGACGTACTCCTTTTCCTATTTGGAACCAGTCTGTTGGTCCATGTCCAGTTCTAACTGTTGCTTCCTGACCTGCATATAGGTTTCTCAGGAGGCAGGTCAGATGGTCTGGTATTCCCACCTCTTTCAGAATTTTCCACAGTTTATTGTGATCCACACAGTCAAAGGCTTTGGCATAGTCAATAAAGCAGTAATAGATGTTTTTTCTGGAATTCTCTTACTTTTTCCATGATCTGGCAGATGTTGGCAATTTGATCTCTGGTTCCTGTGCCTTTTCTAAAACCAGCTTGAACATCTGGAAATTCACTGTTTACGTATTGCTGAAGCCTGGCTTGGAGAATTTTGAGCATTACTTTACTAGCATGTGAGATGAGTGCAATTGTGTGGTAGTTTGAACATTCTTTGGCATTGCCTTTCTTTGGAGTTGGAATGAAAAACTGACCTTTCCAGTCTTGTGGCCACCGCTGAGCTTTCCAAATTTGCTGTCATATTGAGTGCAGCACTTTCACAGCATCATCTTTCAGGATTTGAAATAGCTCAGCTGAAATGCCATCACTTCCACTAGCTTTGTTCATAGTGATGCTTCTAAGGCCCACTTGACTTCACATTCCAGGATTTCTGGCTCTAGGTGAGTGATCACACCATCATGATTATCTCAAAAACATCTTTATGTCTCCCTTTTGGGGAAGAACTCTGACCTCTTGGCTATAGAGCACATCTAAAGTACACAACCCCTCTAGCAGAATCCCAGTGAGACAGCTCATTTTTTATTTACCAACCAGCAAACACCACTGACACATATACACAGACTTGGCTTTGAGCAAACTAATAGAAAGCTGATTTGCAACACTTATTCGGTTCCAAAGCCAAAGACACAAAGCCTGCACCTATTAAAGCACACTTATCCACATTCTACAGCCCCAAACTACAGTAACATTTTCTTAATTGATAAGATTTGAACTCATATCAACCCATGAATATTCAGGGGGTGGACTAACAGAAGAAAAACCTTGAGTCTAAGGATCCTGGATCAATGGCCGTAGGCATTTGGGATCCCTCTCTTTCTCAGGAGAGTGCTTTTTCTTTACATTACTGCACAGCAAACATAGCATCCATTTCTCTGCAAGGAGCTACTGTGTTTCAAGGGTGTTTGTTGTACAGACAAATACTTGTGTGGGATGAATGGTAGTTGGTGCCTCTGCCTAATAGATATACAGAAATGGGAGAGATTTTGTAGTACTGTCTCCTTCTGGCACTTACCCATTTCTAAGAGCTAAATTCTAATTTCATTCACAGTGTCACCCTCCACTAGACTATCAACTCAAGAATTTATTTTAATTGATTCTTCTCTATTTTATTTATTGATAAAACAATGTCTTCCCTAAAGTGTTCAATAAGCTTTTGCTGAATACATCAAGGAATGAACAGCAAAACATATGGGAACTAATCAAAATGTTTAGCATAAAAAGGCATGAAGTCGCTTCAGTCATATCCGCCTTTTTGTGACCTTTTGGACTGTAGCCTTCCAGGCTTCTCTGCCCATGGGATTCTCCCAGCAAGAATACCGAAGTGGGTTGCCATTTCCAGACATATCTAAATCATTTTCCTGTACAGCAGAAATTAACAGAACATTGTAAACCAACTACAATGGTAGTTGAAATATTATAGCTTCAACAAAAACTTTTAAATGAAGAACTTCTAACAGTTTTAAAAAATTAAGTCAGTAAGATGCACTGCTTTGTAATATGTGTGCATGCTCAGTGGCTAAGTTGTGTCCAACTCTTGTGACCATGGACTGTAGCCCACCAGGCTCCTCTCTCCATGGGACCTCCCAGGCAAAAATACTGGAGTAGGTTGTCATTTCCTTCTCCAAGGGATGTCCTTGACCCAGGGATTGAACCAGAGTCTCCTTCATTCTCTAGAATTCTTTACCACTGAGTCACCTGGGAAGCATTATAAGAAAAATATAATACTGGAACTATTTCATTCCATTTATATTGAGATATAGTTGAATTACAATGTGGTGTTAATTACTGCAGTACAGCAAAGTGACTTGGTTGTATATATATATATTCTTTTTCATATTCTTTTCCATTATGGTTTGCCATAAGATATTGAATATAGTCCCCTGTGTTGTACAGATGGACTTTGTGTGTTAATCCAATTGGTATACAATAGTATTCATCTACTAACCCCAACTTCCCAGTCCAACTCGTTCCCAAGCCCTTCCTCCCTGGAAACCATCAGATAATACTTGATAGCTTACACAAATACTTACAGTAAGTAAAAAGAGAAGTGTAAACCCTGTATATTGAAGATTATTTCAAATTATAAATAAACATCCAAATATTTTATATAGGAGAGTCAAGAAAGTATGAGATTAAATTTATATTTTATATAAATTTAAACATGAAGAAAAGAAAAATTTAAACATGAAAAACTTTTCTCTATTTTTGCTCTCCTCTCCCTCACTGTAAGTTGTGTGTCTCCATGATGCATGGACCAGACCTCCCATATCAGAGGGAAGACCTGCTCGACATTGAAGAGCAACAGACTCCTAGCATCAGTAAGACAGCTCCTTAAAAGACAAATTCCTTCTTGACCTTGTAAGGGGTCACGTGACCCACCATGATGATGCTTAGATCTGGATTATGTACACTGTCAATAATATGCCTTTGCATGCAGAGCCCTCTGTCTCCAAAACTTATATCCTTGTGCCTTGACTTTTAGAGGACAGATCAGTTCTCAGGTTTTCTGCAATGCTTTTTCTGAGTTATAGTTCTCAAATTTGACTCAAATAAAATTTTCCATTTCTTTCTGTTATTTTTTTTCTTTTTCTTTTCCTTTTCACATACGATAGTACATTTTTCAGTGCTGTTCTCCCAAATCATCCCACCCTCGCCCTCTCCCACAGAGTCCAAAAGACTGTTCTATACATCTGTGTTTCTTTCTGTCTTCCATACAGGGTTCTAGATAGATCAACTAATTCATTTTTGACAAAAGAAAAGTCACCAGGAAGTTATCTTTATTTTCTATCCTTTCTCTTTTATTTTCCAAATTTTTGTTATCAGAAAAAACAAGAATTCATATTTGAAGTTGTCTTTATTTCATAAAAAGATTTTAATGATAAACACTCTTCAAAAGTTTATACACTTCTTTTAAACATCTCCACCAAGTACAGAAATGCTCTTCAAAAATCCTAGAAAAGAAATTCTGGTAGAATGCATGGGGACAGCTCACAGTTAATATTCTTCAGAATATGGATACTCAGGGTGATCAACAAACCTGAAAGAGAAAGAGGAGAAATAATTTACTAAATCTGTCATATCGTTACAGAGAGCATTACTCTGTAGTTGTAGTCAGGATGGCTGAAGCTCTAAATCTATAAACACATCCCATCTTCTCCCCCAACAAGCACACATCAGGTGTCTGCTCCATGTGCACATGGCACTTGCATGTCCAATCCCAACATTCACGTGTGATATTCACCCCACAGTGACAGGTAGTTTGACTCAGATTACAATTTATAAGAGGCACAGACCTAGGGGTAACTGTGGAGGTCATTTCAGACACGGGTGGAACTTTTGACCCTAAGTGGTGAGAAGGATCACAGTCAAGGAATCTTTTGCTGTTTTCCATAAATCCATTCAACACACACACAAAAATATTGAGCACCCCTCCAATACAGGGTGCTTCCATTAAGGAATTACTATTAAATTGAAGAAATGCCACATAACCTTAAACAATCTTACCTATAAAATGTGATTACTGCTTTCTTAATTTGTATTATATAACTATACTCATTATTAATTAATATTACTGCTGTTTTCTTTTCTTATAGTCTGATTTTTCTTTCTAAATTTGTTCTTTTGAACTCAGTTCATTAAAGAGTGCATCCTGAGCCATTCCATGTGCCAGGAGCTGTGCTATTGACATAAACCTACAAGGATGAGTAAGTCTAGGCATTCACAGAATAATAAAGATGAGCACAAAATATACATAAAGCTTTTGAGGACAGAAAAGTAACTTGCTATCTTTTCTCACTTTTCATCATGTCTTTTTCAGAATCATAATATACATATACATAAGTAGCAGGCATACTAAGTCGCTCAGCTGTGTCCAACTCTTAGTGACCCTATGGACTATAGCCCACAGGCTTCTCTGTCCATGAGATCTTCCAGGCAAGAATACGGAGTGAGCTGCCTGCATTCCTCCAGGGGATCTTCCCACCCAGGGTTCCAACCTGCATCTCTTATGTCTCCTGCATTGGCAGGCAGATTCTTTACCATTACCACCCCCGAGGAAGCCCATATATATGTGCGTGTGTGCTGTGTGCTAAGTCGCTTCAGTCGTGTCTGACTCTTTGCATCTCCATGGACTGTAGCCCACCAGGTTCCTCTGTCCCTGGGATCCTTCAGGAAAATACTGGAGTGAGTTGCCATTTCCTTCTCCAGATCTTCGCAACCAAGAAATCCAACTTGCACCTCTTAGGTCTCCTGCATTGGCAGTTGAGTTTCTCACCATTATTCCCAACTAGAAAGCCTACCTGTAAATGTATATATAAATATATATATAAATATATATATATCTTCTTTACACACAAGGAGGCTTCCCAGTGTTTCAGTGGGTAAAGAATCTGCCTGAAATGCAGGAGACACAGGAGATATGGATTCAGCACTGCAGATTGGCACGATCTCCTCAAGATGGGCATGGCAACCCACTCGAGTATTCTCGCCTGGAGAATCCCATGGGCAGAGGAGCCTGGCAGGCTACAGTCCATAGGGTTGCAAAGGGTGAGACACAACTGAAGCGACTGAACATTACAAACAAGGAGAGTTCTGAGATCTTTCACTTGAAACTAAATCTTCATTTTATCACTAATTCGTGTTCCCTTTTCTCTAAACTCCCTCCAAACATATCTCTGTTTTATTAGTCTTCTGTCTCTTCAGTCCTGACATCCTCCTACAGCAATTAAGCAGCTTGAATCCCATGGTACTAAGTAAAGTCAAGAAGGTAGGAGATTCCCAGTGGGTGGACCCCTGATGGACAAAGTCTACACTGGGGTGAGTCTTGACTCAAGAAACCAGAGAGACCCAGACGATCTTACCAGGTGTGTCCAGCTAAGGACAGAAGTCTCTCTCTGGAGGGTCAGTCCATGATATACTCAAATTTCATTTGGTGACATTTTAAGGATGAGGAAATGGGAGATATATTGGGGGAAAGATCAATAAAGAGATAAATTTTGAAAAAACAGATGGTGTCTTGGTAAAGAAAAGTCCATCAGCAAGAAAATCCACCAGAGACTTAGGAGAGGGAGTGGAGCCAGGCTCACTGTGACTTCTCGCACTGAAGCATGTTGGCCTTCATGGGCCCCTCCTCCAGAAATATCAACAGTGTGTTTACAATTATGTCAGGATAAGCAGGAATGTAATTCAGGATGGATTCCTTATTATACAGTCATTAGGTATCATTTCCTCCTGATTCTACAAAGAATTAAAGATGAAACATTTGCATCAGTCCCTGAAAGAAGGAGCCTGGTGGGCTACAGTTGATGGAGTCCCAAGAGTCAGACAAGACTGAGCAACTAACGCTTTCACTTTCTGAAAGAAGAATGGGCTGCAGGCCCTGTGCCCTCTGTGTTCCCTGGGTCTCTGAGCCTTGAGAGATGGTACACCAGGCACAGGCATTAGGGGCACAATGTAGTGAATTCACCTCAATCTCAACACTGGATATTTTACTGATTGTCTGTCCTGGGCCCCAGTCACATTTTTGTTGATCAGAGACAGAACCCTAGAGGAAACTTCTGGTTAAGGTCTGCAAGAAGCCCTTGGTATATGCCTACACTGGAAACCAGGGCTGTCTCCCTGAAATTAAGCTTTAAGAAAGCTTATTCCTGTGCTGATCTATATGCTAGAGAAACAGTATTTGTGGAACATATACAAGTCACTTACTGTTGAAAATCATAGTATCTTATATTGCTATTGAGGCCATCGATTGCTTTCATGTCTTCTGGAGTCAGTTCAAAGCCAAATACCTGGAAAGAAGGAAGAATCACATTACTCTTTCCTCCAAGGAACCAGCTTCCCCCTGGGGACTGGAGGACTTTCCAGCTGGATGGGGACAAGAAGAGGGGACAGGGAAGCCATATCTGTCCTCAGTTGGACAAAGAATGACCCTTGTGAAGGATATTCCTTAGGAGACCTCTGCCCACAACCCCACTCATCACCTGTATGTTCTCTTTGATCCGATTCTTGTTGTAACTCTTGGCCAGAACCACAACCCCACGTTGTATCTGGTAGCGAAGGGCAACCAGAGCTGGGGTTTGCTTGTGCTTTTTGGCAATGGCAGAGAGAACCGGGTCCTCCAAGAGAAAGGGGAGGTTTGAGTTCATCCTAGAAGGAAATTCAGAAATGCCGAGGAGCTAAGACTAAGTGCTCAATTTATGAGGAGGCTTCCCAAACACGTCAGGCATGTCACCTCTAGAACATTGCTTCTCAAAGTGTAGTCCGTGAATCAGCATCATCAGCATCACCTCGGATCTTGTTAGAAACACAAAATTCCATGGCTTAGCTGAAGACAAACTGATACAGAACCTCAAATATGTCACCTCCCATTCTATGATTACAGATCTCTGTGGGTGATTCAGATGCATTATTGAGTTGAAACCAAGACTGCCAAACTCATGGATTTTTTTTTCTTTTTTACTTCTGTGTGATTATTTTTCTTTTCTAATCAATGCTCAAAAGTAAAGACAATGGTATGAAAGGAGAACATGATGGGAAATATTGGGAAATATTTTGTTTTCCATTTTTTTCTAATTTTCACTAGTCTCAGGTGTTGATAAAAGCTGAGTAGCTTGAAAATGAAGACCATGCATTTCATAATTATTTACATTCTGCAGTTCTCCTACAAATGTTTACAAAAATGGTTTCACTTGTATTTATTTTTCAATCATGATAAACCTGGAAGTTATGTACTATTATTCTGATTTTAGACATAAGATGAGGCAGCCTTGGTAAGTCTATTATAGTAATGTGCTCATTAGTCCTTAAATAAGTAAATTATGACAAAGCTTATGTCTTAGTTATCAACTGGGGATTATATAGAGAATTTAACGCAGACACTTGTGTTAAAATCTATATAGAAGACACATGCAATGTAAGAAATCTAGCTGGGTGATGAAAAGACAAAAGAGTACTTCTCCCATATGTCTTCTCTCTCCTCTACCCTTTGAGAGTTATCTCCAAAGCACTGCATACAGAATAATAATCTTTTCATCAAAAAGTGAGTTTTAGATAAACTCCTTGTGGCCATCCATAATGTTCATTACCATTGTAATGTTCGTTGGGCTCCCAGAGCACCATAGGCAACTAGGACAATATCGTGTGACTTGCAGAACTCCAGCAGTTTGCTCTGGTTGAAATAAGGGTGACATTCCACCTGTAGAATGCCAACAGAAAAGAGTGTCAGATTATATGAAAGGGTAATACACCAGAGAAATCCTAAAAGTAAGAATTATATATGCTAAAGAAAAACTGTGTCACATCAAATTACAACAGGAAATATCAAGGAAAGATTTTTTGAAAATTATATTTCTGTTCCCTGAAAAAGTAAAAAATAATGACATTACTGAGAACAAGTAATTCTACAGACCAGATCTTGGTTGCGAACACCACTGAACAGACCAAGACACACACTTAATTCCAGACCTGGGACAAGAAAAGAGCTGTCTAAGCTTTGGACATCAAACAACTCCAGAAAGAAAGAAATTGCACAGTCTTATGAAGAAATATCTGTAGAACAAAAGAACCGGTTTGGTGAATTCCCACTGGTGACATTTCAGTAGATTTGAGCACCAAAGGGAATCATGGGTGGAAGCAAATGTAGCACACAGAGGCAAAGAAATCCCTGAGAGAGGAAGAAAGAGCAAAATTGCTTCTCTCCACAGATGGTGATGATTACATCTTTTCTCAGAAACTGACAGCTAATGTGAAAGAGTGCAGTGTTTTCCCCTGTCTTATAGGAATAGATGTATTTTATCCTGAATGATGAGGATATTCTACTTATACAATAAAATGTCAGGTCAGAAGACTAAAAAGAGCGTTTAAAATGGAAAATAATGAAAACATTCCAATGAAATCATTAATTCAGTTGAAAGTCATCAATGGATTCTCAATCATTACATGAAAACATGGGGAAATCAGACTTCCCTTGATGATGGTTATCATCCAACAGATGACTAGATAATTTCAAGAGGGAAAATACACATTTCTAAATAAAGTATCCAGATACTTTTGGAGAAGGAAATGGCAACCCACTGCAGTACTCTTGCCTTGAGAATCCCATGGTGGGGAGGAGCTTGGTAGGCTACAGTCCATGGGGTCACAATGAGTCGGACATGACTGAGCGCCAAACTACTAATAGCTTTTCCAGAAAAACCAAAGTACTGTCACTCACAGTGGGACAACTTGTCACCATGCACTTCCTACCTGGGTTTATTTAGAGACAAAGCATGCAACTAAGCATTTTCTTGTCAAAATATTTAAACTTGAGGTAGCAAGGAATTCAGATTTAAGTACTAATTTACATAATCTAGGATTACAGAAACAAGTTAATTAGCATCACAAAATAACAATGATAAATACAGTGTATTTGTGAAAACCTTGCCTGGATATCTTGGTAACACAATGACTGAGTGACTGTTTTACATTAAAAGAGCTTAAGGTGACTCAAAATTACATGTGAACCACAGTCAGATTCAGGTTAGCAAAATACTGTTGCAGCCTGGCAGAGCAGACACCAGAACCTGCCCCATGGCTCGAGGGTGCAGCAAACGGGGCCCTCATGATTGTGTTAGTAAGCGTGCTGAATGGACAGACTTGGGGCTGGGCATGCTCTCTGCTCCGCTTCACTGCCAGCCCCTGCGTCCATCCCCATGGAAACAAAGCAAATGTTCCTGATCAACAGCAGAGCCTCAACTTTACTCTCTCTTTATGGTGTGCTGATCCCATAAAAGTGCGGGCTGAAAGGAGACGTCATGGCTTCCTGCCATGGAGAGCAGGAGGGTCCCCTGATCCCCTGCTTGCAAATTAGATGTGTCTGTCTTTTCATTATGCACTTACCTCTGGTTCAGGTCTTTCTCACCCTCTGTGCTGGCCATGGCAGGTGGCCCCTGAACAGGGACCTGAAGCCAGGAAGGATTCGCCCGAGTTAAGAAACTCGAAGTGAAGACTGAGCGATAGCTGAGATGCCTGGATCGTAACCAGGCCCTCAAACTCTAAGGGTGGGAAGTCCCTTGTTGTCCATATCAGGGTGTCAATGGGGAAGGATTTGAGTGAAGCTGAGGAACATCATCTCCAGCTTTTGAGGCATCTGCTCCAGACTGCAGGAGTGTAGGTGAAAGAGGAGCCATTGACACAATTGCTAAGAGAGGTGGTTAAATATAATGTTTAGTTTCCGGAAGAAGGCACTCTAGATATTGAAAATGGGATCCAGTGGAAGAAAATTTGAAAATAGCACATAAAAGAACAGATTGCATACCTGTGATGGTATTTGTCACCTGGGGGCTAGTGTGATTGGTACTATACCCTTGACAGACTGAGAAACAATGTGAGAAGATGGTATCCTCAAATCTCTTGTTAACCCCTCTACTCCTTTGCCACCCAAGCTCAGTTTCCACCACCGCCACCTCCACTGGGTCCAGAAATATCTCTGGAGGACAAGCCGCTGACACTGTTTCAGCAGGCCGTGGCCTCCAGCGTTCCTATGGGTGCTTTAGACATTGAAGACCATCTTGCTTTCCCTACCAATTACAGGCCCAACCCCAATAATCCCACTCAGGTTATTGCAACCCATGAAACTTTTGACATCAGGTTTTAAAGGAACTAATCTAGTGTTAGACTGAACGGGGTCAATTCTCCGTATCCATACGTGGGAGCTGTTGGAAATTTGTTTGCATGGGAGATGCTCTCCTTATGATGTTAAAATGCTGGCCAAAACAGCTTTAAGTGGTCCCCAATATTTACAGATTTTTGTCTCTTATACTGAGTTGTGCCAAGAGCAAGTCTGTATTAATTTGGCCAATGGAGATAATCTTTTGAAATGCTCACAGGCACAGGACAATTTACCAGTCCAATAGCCCAATTGACTTATGAAGGTAAACTGGTGGGAGCATATGTACAGATTGGAAAATGCTACTGAAATGGAGGCAATCAGTATGAGAACTCAGCGAGCCTACTAGTTCATTTTTTAAAATATTACGGAGACCCAGAAAAGACTTCACTGAATTTTAGACCAGCTCTCATCTGCTCTCCGCTGTCTAATTAATAGTCCTAGAGCAGAGGACATTTTGTTAATTTGTATGGAAATACAAAAAACTTCGAAAAGCCAAAGCAATCTTGAGAAAGAAGAATGGAACTGGAGGAATTCACTTGCCTGCCTTCAGGCCATACTACAAAGCCATAGTCATCAAGACAGTATGGTACTGGCACAAAGACAGAAATATAGACCAATGGAACAAAATAGAAAGCCCAGAGATAAATCCAAACACCTATGGACACCTTATCTTTGACAAAAGAGGCAAGAATATACAAGAATATACAATATAAAAGGGTAAAGACAATCTCTTTAACAAGTGGTGCTGGGAAAACTGGTCAACCACTTGTAAAACAATGAAACTAGATCACTTTCTAGACAAACACAAAAATAAACTCAAAATGGCTTAAAGGTCTAAATGTAAGACCAGAAACTATAAAACTCCTAGAGGAGAACATAGGCAAAACACTCTCCAGCATACATCACAGCAGGATCCTCTATTACTCACCTTCCATAATACTGGAAATAAAAGCAAAAATAAACAAATGGGATCTAATTAAAATTAAAAGCTTCTGCACAACAAAGGAAACTATAAGCAAGATGAAAAGACAGCCTTCAGAATGGGAGAAAACAATAGCAAATGAAGCAACTGACAAACTAATCTCAAAAATATACAAGCAACTTATGCAGCTCAACTCCAGAAAAATAAACAACCCAATCAAAAATTGGGCCAAAGAACTAAATAGGCATTTCTCCAAAGAAGACATACAGATGACTAACAAACACATGAAAAGATTCTCAACATCACTCATTATCAGAGAAATGCAAATCAAGACCACAACAAGGTACCATTTCACACCAGTCAGAATGGCTGCGATCCAAAAGTCTACAAACAATAAATGCTGGAGAGGGTGTGGAGCAAAGGGAACCCTCTTACACTGTTGGTGAGAATGCAAACTAGTACAGCCACTATGGAGAACAGTGTGGAGATTCCTTAAAAAATTGCAAATAGAGCTACCTTATGATCCAGCAATCCCACTGCTGGGCATACACACCAAGGAAAACAGAAATGAAAGAGACACATGTACCCCAGTGTTCATCGAAGCACTGTTTATAATAGCCAGGACATGGAAACAACCTAGATGTCCATCAGCAGATGAATGGATCAGAAAGCTGTGATACATATACACAATGGAGTATTACTCAGCCATTAAAACAGTACATTTGAATCAGTTCTAAAGAGGTGGATGAAACTGGAGCCGATTATACAGAGTGAAGTAAGCCAGAAAGGAAAACACCAATACAGTACACTAACACATATATATGAAATTTAGAAAGATGGTAATGATAAACGTGTATGCAAGACAGCAAAAGAGACACAGATGTATAGAACAGACTTTTGGACTCTGAGGGAGAGGGAGAGGGTGGGATGATTTGGGAGAATGGCATTGAAACATGTAAGAGATGAATCACCAGTCTATGTTCAATACAGGATACAGGATGCTTGAGGCTGGTGCACAGAGATGATCCAGAGAGATGATGTGGGGTGGAAGGTGGGAGGAGGGTTCAGGATTGGGCACTCAGGTACACATGTGGTGGATTCATGTCAATGTATGGCAAAACCAATACAGTATTGTAAAGTAAAATAAAGTAAAAAAAAAAAATTTAGAAAAATAAAAGAGCAAAAAAACCCCAAAAACAATTAGCCTATAAAAATGCCAATAAAGATTCCAAGGCTGCCATTAACACTATTCGTCAAAATGGCAGCCCTGCCAGTTTTGTTTGAGAGTGTCAAAATGGTACACAGGCTCAAAAACAAGTCAAGCTAGCTTAAGCAATTTGTGCTGTCTTTAAAAATAATTTTAGCTCTTCTTATGCCAAATGCTTTCAATGTGGAAAACCCGGACACATGAAAAAGGTTTGCTGTTCTGGGCCCCAAATAGATGTTACAATAGCTCTGCCTACTGGTGAAAATAAAACATCTGTGTCCTAGGCACCAAAAAGGCAATCATTGGGGTAATCAATGCAGATCAAAATTCCATAAAAATGGTTCCCCTCTGCAGCCCGGAAACCGCCCCAGGCCCCACAGACAATGTGGGCATACATTGTGAGGACCTCCAGCACACCCTTCAGCCTATCTCTAGCCTCTCAGTCCCTAACAGTGGAAGTTCTGGGTTGGACCTCCCAACCTGAGTAACTGTCTAAATTAATGAGTTGGATTCCCCCCCACCCCCCCCGCCCCACCATCCAGTAGCAGTCCCTACTAGGATCCAAGGTCCCATTCCACCAGGGACCATAAGACTCATTCTGGACAGAAGTGGCCTTACCCTTAAGGGCCTCCAAATTCTTCCTGGCCTTATTGACCCAGACTGTTCAGGAGAAATTAAATAATGGCTCTCTCTCAATTCCATGTCATTCCTCAAGCTCAACAAATCGCTCAACTCCTTCTCTTGCCTTACCATGCCCCTAACAACTATAATCCTGTCACCAGAGGAGAACAAGGATTTGGGAGCACAGGTGATCAAGTAGTGTGCTCTACTCAACAAATACTCTCAGATCGGCCCACATGTAAGGCTGAAATCCAAGCAAAAACGTTCTCTGAAATCTTAGATTCTAGGGCTGACATTTCCATCATTACTTCTCCTCAATGGCCAGCTGATTGGCCCCTGACTGAACTGCAGGAAAAGATAATTAGGCTTGGGGGAACCTCAACAATTTGCTCAAAGTGCAACAGTTCTTCCATGCCTAGGGCCCAAAAAACAACTTGCTCACTTTCAATCTTTTATTGCAGACATTCCCTGTAATTTATGGGGCACAGATCTGCTTGCCCATTGGCATCTAGTTCCTTCCAATGAGGAAAAGGCATATCATATGATGGCAAGAATGGGATGCCAACCAGCAAAAGAGCTAGGAAAGAATATATAGAGAGATCCTTCTCCTTTAACTGTTCAGCGGAAACTGGACAGAAAATGGCTAATTGAGGGCCATTGAGTGACTTCACTTTCACTTTTCACTTTCATGCATTGCAGAGGGAAATGGCAACCCACTCCAGTGTTCTTGCCTGGAGAATCCCAGGGACAGGGGAGCCTGGTAGCCTGCCATCTATGGGGTCGCACAGAGTCGAACACGATGGAAGCGACTTAGCAGCAGCAGCAGCAGCACCAGCAGCAGCAGCAACAAAGTTTCTCTGGGCTTTCCTCATAGCTCAGTTGGTAAAAATCTGCCTGCAGTGCAGGAGACCTGGGTTTGATCCCTGGGTCAGGAAGATCCCCTGGAGGAGGAAATGGCACCGCAGTACAGATTTCTTGCTGGAGAATCCCATGGACAGAGGAGCCTGGCAGGCTACAGTCCATGGGGTCACATGTGTCAGACATGACTTAGTGACTAAAACACCACTAAAGTTTCTCTGCCACCACATGCCACATCTTTAACATGGCTTAGATCTAAACCTGTTTGGGTGGATCAATGGCCTCTAGCAAGGGAGAAACTTATACATTTACAAGCCTTGGTAGAAGAACAGTTTCAAGCAGGACACATAGAGGAGAGTACTAGTCCTTGGAATACTCCAGTTTTCACAGTCCATAAAAAATCAGGCAAATGGAGGCTGCTTCACAAGCTTTGAGCTATTAATGCAGTAATGCAACTCATGGGGACCTTGCAGCCTGGACTCCCATCCCCTCCGGCAATACCACAGAACTGGCCAATTATAGTTCTGGATCTTAGAGATTCTTTTCAACAATTCCCTTAGCTCCACAAGACAAAGAAAAAATTGCATTTTTGGTACCCAATATTAACCAAAAAGCCCCCATGAAACAGTACCAGTGAAAAATATTGCCTCAGGGGATGATGAATCTACACGTCTTCTGGATGGCCAAGTAGAAGGACATGTGCCCATCTTCTCCTGTGAGAACTCCAAAATTACAACCTGCTGCTGAACAACTGTCAACAGGAGAATGTTGGATCCCACCAAAAAAAGATACCCCACACCCAAGGGCAAAAAAGAAACCCCAGGAAGACAGTTCCATTCAGTTCAGTTTATCTCAGTTGCTCAGTTGTGTCCGACTCTTTGTGACTCCATGAATTGCACCACATCAGGCCTCCCTGTCCATCATTAACTCCCGGAGTTCACTCAAACTCATGTCCATCGAGTTGGTGATGCCATCTAGCCATCTCATCCTCTGACGTCCCCTTCTCCTCCTGCCCCCAATCCCTTTCAGCATCAGAGTCTTTTTCCAATGAGTAAACTCTTTGCATGAGGTGGCCAAAAGATTGGAGTTTCAGCTTCAGCATCAGTCCTCCCAATGAACATTCAGGACTGATCTCATTTAGGATGGACTGGTTCGATCTCCCTGCCATCCAAGAGACTTTCAAGAGTCTTCTCCAACACCACAGTTCAAAAGTATCAATTCTTCAGGACTCAGCTTTCTTCACAGTCCAACTCTCACATCCATACATACCTACTGGAAAAACCATAGCCTTGACTAGATGGACCTTTGTTGGCAAGGTAAAGTCTCTGCTTTTCAATATGCTCTCTAGGTTGGCCATAACCTTCCTTTCAAGGAGTAAGCCTCTTTTAATTTCACGGCTGCAATCAACATCTGCAGTGATTTTGAAGCTCAAAAAAATAAATTCTGACTCTGTATCCACTGTTTCCCCATCTATTTCCCAAGAAGTGATGGGACAGATGCAATGATCTTCATTTTCTGAATGTTGAGCTTTAAGCCAACTTTTTCACTCTCTTTTTTCACTGTCATCAAGAGGCTTTTTAGTTCTCTTCACTTTCTTCCATAAGGGTGGAGTCATCTCCATATCTGAGGTTATTGATATTTCTCCCAGGAAT